>PVIY010019424.1:0-35858 GCA_004026745.1 Myrmecophaga tridactyla | reverse complement strand
GGCATATATGAAAAACCTACAGCTAACATCATACTCAATGGTGAAATACTAAAAATTTTACTTCTAAGATCTGGAACAAGGCAAGGATGCCCATTGTCACCACTGTTATTCAACATTATACTGGAAGTTCTCAGCAGAGAAGTTAGGTAAGAAAAAGAAATACAAGGCATCAAAACTGGAAAGGGAGAAGTAAAACTGTCACTATTTGCAGATGACATGATTCTAAATATACAAAGCCCCCTAAAAATCTACAACAAATTTGCTAGAGCAAATAAGCAAATTCAGCAAAATGGTAGAATTCAAAATCAACATGCAAAAATCAGTAGTGCTTCTATACACTAGTAATGAGCATTCTCAAGGGGGAAATCAAGAAAAAAAAACCCATTTGCAATAGGAATTAAATAATCAAATATCTAGGAAAAAGTTTAACCAAGGAAGTAAAGGAGTTGTACATAGAAAACTACAAAATATCGCTAATAGAAATCAAAGAAGACCTAGATAAATGGAAGGATCTGAAGACTAAATAGTGTTAAGACGTCAGTTCCATCGAAAATGATTTATAGATTCAAGCAATACCAATCAAGCTTCCAGCAACCTTTTCTGCATAAATGCTAACGACAATTATCAAAGCGTCTTTAGGATTTGTATTGGGCAATGGTTTCTCGGACTTTACACAACGGCATAGTCAACAAAAGAAAAAGCAGATAAATGAGAACTCCTGAAAATTAGAAACTGTCACAAATCAAAAAACTTTGTCATGAAAGTAAAAAGACAACCTAAGAAAATATTTGGAAAGCACATATTTGATAAGGGTCTAATATCCATAATAAATAATGAAATCCTGCACTCAATGATAAAAAGACAAGCCATACAATTAAAAGGAGAGCAAAAGATTTGAAGAGACATTTCTCGAAAAAGGTTATACAAGTGGCTAAAAAGTATATGGAAAGATGCTCAACATCACTAGCTATTACAGAAATGCAAATCAAAATAATGAGTTATACGCCAGAATGTCTGCTATTAAAGAAAACTATAAGCATTGGAGAAGACGTAGAGAGATCAGAACATTCATTGCTGATGGGAATGTCAAATGGTGTAGCTGTTGTGGAAGACTGTTTGGCAGCTCAGGAAGCTAAATACAGAATTACCACATGACCCAGCAATCCCAGTAATAGGTATATACCCAGAAGAATTGAAAGTAGGGTCTCAAACAGATATTTGCACACCAATGTTCATAGCAGAATTATTCACGTTTGCTAAAAGATGGAAGCAACCCAAGTGTCCATCAACTGATGAATGGATAATCAATACATGATACATACATATGATGGACTCCTGTCCAGCCATAAAAAGGAATGACATCCTGACGCATGTGGCAACAAGATGAACCTTGAGGATACTAGGTTGGATGAAATAAGCCAGGCACCAAAGGACATATATTATCTCACTGATATTAATTATAATAAGCAAACACAGAGAGTTAGAATCTAGAATACAGGTGACCAGGGGATAGATTGGGGTTAGAAAATTGGGACCTGATGCTTACTTTGTACAGAATTTCAATTTAGGTTGATTGTGAAGATTTAGAGTACATTTAGAAATGGATGGTGGTGATGGTAGCACATTATTGTGAGTGTGATTAATAGTATTGGATTATATAGGTAAGTGTGGTTTAATGGGAGACTTTAGGTTGTATATGCTACTAGAATAAAAATTAAAAGAGAAAACACAGGACTGAATAACAGAGTGAACTGTGTAATAGACAATGAATTATAGGTAACAGTGCAAGTATAAGAATGCTCTTATGTGAATTATAACAAATGTACACCACTAATACATGGTGTTAATCATGGAGTGGTATATGGGAAAAAATATGCCTAATGTAAACTATGGGTGATAGCTAGCAGTACTATTTTAAATTCTTTTCGTCAAATGTAACAAAGGTAATACTTTTTAAAAAATTTGCACCATTACTGTGCAACAGGACTGATTGTAAAAATTCAGAAATGGATAGCACAATACTACAAAACTGTAATACAATGTTAGAACATTGAATGAAGCTGAATGCGAGAATGATAGAGGGAGGAGGGCTGGGGACACAAATGAAATCAGAAGGAAAGGTAGACGGTAAAGACTGAGATGGTATAATCTAGGAATGCCTAGAGGGAAAAATGATAGTGACTAAATGTACAAATTTAAAAATGTTTTTGCATGAGGAAGAACAAAGGAATGTCAATACTGCAGGGTGTTGAAAATAGATGGTAATTCATATTTTAAAACTTTAACTTATGTGTGAGACTAAAGTAAAAAATGTTTATTTGGTACAAAATTTATATTTTGACAAGTGCCTTTCCTAATATAACTTATGTGGACCGCTTAATTGAAGTACATGGAACCTTGAGTAGGGCATGAGATTTTGTAAGTTTGTCCAGAGTGATGCCCCGATAAATTTCAGAGCAATTTGAACAGTGAATAAAAAAGTATTTGCAAAGTCCCCTTGGGGGAATAGTGAGAAAGGGGAAAATTCAACTTCCCCAAGTGGAGAATTCTTGATATTCTCACATGCAGTGGGGACAACCAAAGCAATAGGCTGAACCCGCAATTTTGGGGTTTGTTCATATGAAATGTAACCCCACAAAGGACAGGCTAAGCCTCCTTAAAATTAGGCCTAAGACTCACCCCCAGGAGAACCTCTTTTGTTGCTCAGATGTGGCCTCTCTCTCTCAGCCAACACGACAAGCAATCTTATTGCCCTCCCCCTGTCTACATGGGACATGACTCCCAGGGTGTGGCTCTTCCTGGCAATGTGGGACAGAAATCCTAAAATGAGCTGGGACTCAGCATCAAGGGACTGAGAAAACCTTCTCAACCAAAAGGGGAAAGAGTGAAATGAGACAAAATAAAGTGTCAATGGCTGAGAGATTCCAAACAGAGTCGAAAAGTTATCCTGGAGGTTATTCTTATGCATTAAATAGATATCACCTTTTCAGTTAAGGTGTAATGGAGAGGCTGGAGGAAACTGCCTGAAAATGTAGAGCTGTGTTCCAGTAGCCATGTTTCTTGAAGATAATGGTACAATGATATAGTTGTCACAATGTGACTATGTGATAGTGAAAACCTTATATCTGATGCTCCTTTTATCTACCTTATTGACAGACAAGTAAAACATATGATTAAAAATAAATAATAGAGGGAGCAAATGTTAAAATAAATTTAATAGATTGAAATGCTAGTGATCAATGAAAGAGGGGTAAGGGGTCTGGTATGCATGAATTTTTTTCTGTTTACTTTTTATTCCCTTTTCTGAATTGATGCAAAGGTTCTAAGAAATGATCATGATGATGAATATAGAACTATGTGATGATATTGTGAATTACTGATTATATATGTAGAATGGAATGATCATATGTTAAGAATGTTTGTGTTTGTGGTTATGTTTTTAAAAAATTAATAAATAAATAAATAACAGGGGGACCAAATGTTAAAATAAATTTAATAGATTGAAAAAAAATTAGCAGAATTACAAAACAGTGCTATCATCAATTGTAACAAATGCTCCACATCAACGGAGTGTGTTGGTGCTGGTTGGTATATGGGAATCCTGTATCTGATGCATGACGGGTCCTTAAACTCAAAATTCTCTATTGAAAAAGGTAAATTAAGCAAGAACATCTAGTGTTATGGGCTTCTTGTTGGGAGAGGAAATGGGGGCTGTGGTTGGGAAGAGTTTGAGCAAAAGATAAAGAGAATTTCTATGGGAAAGGGCCTGGAAATAAATTTGAGATATGCTAAGCCTCTGAGCTTGACAGCATTCAGACCTGGCCTTTCAAAATCACACTGGGAATCGGGGGCATTAAGCAAATTTAGGAAAGTAGAAAGCAGCAGATAACAGAAAGCTAAACACATTTGCACAGACAGAGAAGTCCTGGTGGAAGAATTTACCTACCATTCTCAGGTAACTTCTCTGTCATGACTCAGCACAGCCTGGAACCTCGTGAGTGATCCTTAGAGCTCCCACAGGAATTTCGGGAGTTGTTTGTGGGGGAAGCAAGATTTTAACCTGACGGTTTATTTTCCCAGTGCCCTGCGTGTCTAATCCTGTCTTCTCTTATCACTGAAGCAGGATCTGTATCCCTTATCCCAAAGATGGTGTGTAAGTAAGAGAGCCTCTGACAACAAGCAGATGGTTGGATTCTTAAATGGTGCGCTTTGCTTTCCAAAGGGAATGCTGTATATATTTCAAACCTTGAAACAGTTTCCATGAATAGAAAAGCACTGTAAGAACTATTATATTTGCATGGTTAAATATCAAATCTGCATTAAAAGGAAATTTTATTATCTTTGTATATTGCCTAGACTATGAACCCTTTCTTAATATTGTAAATGCATAAAAAATTCTAACAGAAAAGGGGTAACAGAATAAAGAACAGGAATAAATAATTTACAGAAAGAAGAAAATGGACTTGAAAATTT
This sequence comes from Myrmecophaga tridactyla, assembly GCA_004026745.1. Classification (NCBI taxonomy): domain Eukaryota; kingdom Metazoa; phylum Chordata; class Mammalia; order Pilosa; family Myrmecophagidae; genus Myrmecophaga; species Myrmecophaga tridactyla. Next base: position 31,385 of record PVIY010019424.1, on the reverse strand, counting down.
CATTTCAACCATTCTGTACTGGGATAACATTCTCCCAAATTCACGTCCACAGATGTGACCTTATCTGAACATAGCAGGTTGCCGATGTAATTAGTTAAGATGAGGTCACACTGGAGTAGGCTGGAAGCTGGAGGTGACTTTTAGGCAGAGTCCAGCCAGAGATCACAAAGCGTACAAAGTCTCAAGTAATAAGGTTCCTCAAAACCCTAGGTACATTCCGACACCATAAGCAAAACACAAGATAAAGAACTCAGTACATTATCTAACCTGAGGGGAAATTAGACTAACCCAAATACCCACCAAGCATAAACAACCTGTCTGATCGTTTATTTAAAGAATGCTTGCCTGCAAATGCCAAAACGAGTCACGATTTGGGTTACTCCTTGAATCTGTGTTCCCTAAATTGCGATGCTACGACCAGATAAATGTTTTACTGTCTTGTGGCTTACTTTGTATTTCTAGGTTGACACTTTTTGTATTGCATTCAATTACTGCAAGCATTTCCTATACCTGCCTTAACCTTTCCTTGAACCCTGTATTTGAGTTTATGATTCTTGGATTATATTGCACATAGTTCATCTATATAATATGAGTCCCGTTAAAAAATGACAGTGCTAAAATATTTAATACTAGGGAAGGATAGGCGTGATACAAAAAATTGTCAAAAAATGTTACAAATCATATTTCCAACGCGATTATTTTCTTGTCTCTAAAAACACATGTTTTAAAAATCAGAAGTCTGGGTGGAAAATTTGCACCAAAATCTTAACAGTGTAGGCTCTGACTATAGGCTTAACTGGTAGAGTTTGCCTTCTCTGGGCTGCTCTGCATTTTGACACTTTCAGCGTGGCCTGCCCATCTCCTGCATCTGCCCCTCCCTCACTACTCTCAAGGCCGGCTGCCTCATCACCTCGGGGCCCTGGCACCCCAGATCTTGGTGCACCTGGTCCCTTGCTCCTGCCTTGGCTCCAGTACCCATCCTGATCCCGCAGAGCAAAGACCAGCAGGCTCGGTGCCCGCGCGGGTCCTGCCCTCCCACCGCGCAGTTCCACTGTGACCTCCATCTCATTATTTCAGCTCAAATATAGTGAAACTTCAACAAGCAGCTGTGAGATTTAGAAGTCAGGGGCCAAAATGTCTAACAAGGCTGTTCATTAGGAGATCATCTTTCTGTTGTTTTTAAAATAGCACATGGGGGATGGAGGAAAAGGAGAGAATGAGACAGGGAACAAGATCCACTGCCACCGCACACGTCAAAAATCTTGCTCTCCCCAGCCTGCTGCGGGGCAAGTGCACCTGTCACCTTAGACTGTGCACAGTCGCATCCTCTGCCAGTCCAGAGTGGCTCATTTGCCCTCCCATTTCTAATTATGGACACCAAGACCATTCCTCCTGCTTCTGGAAAATAAGGCCTCAATGGATCCCCCACTCTGGGCTTGTACCCCCGAGGAAAGAAAAGAAATATACTCTCAAGTTCCCTTGTTTGGGCTTATATTCTGATGAACCTTTGGTTTGAAGAGATGGCGGATGCTTTTAACAAATCCTAAAATACACAAATGGCTTTGAAAATGCCCTGTTATAGTCTAGACAGTGAGGAGAAAAATTAAAGGAAATTTTATGTTTCTGTACGGGAAACATTTTTAAGTACTGTAGTCTCCTTTTTTTAAAAACATTAATAATGATTCTATTATATTTTACAGTGACAAACACCAGAAAAATACTTACACAGGAAGCAGTGGGCCTTTTCTGCAGTCGTACACTGGAAGCAGATTCATTATTCCCCTAGGTCCTTCCTGGGCCTCTGATTCAGGAGCAGATGCATCCTCATGCCCCGTGTCTGGGGAAGCCTCACCTGCCCACACCCTAACTGCTGCTTCCTTGCAAATAGGCCTGTTTCTACTTTGAACCTCACCAGCTGTTCACAAAGACACTGCACGGGTAACTCCAGGACCTCGGACTTCTGGTTCTAGGGCTCATGGGGGATTTCTGCTGGAGTGGGAGACAGTGTGCTCAGCCTTGGGTGATGTGTTCCTCGGTTCAATGAAGCTGCTCTACTTCCGTAATTAGAGAAAGATAAGGAGGCAAATGATTATTAATTAATATAACTGTTTAGTCTAGGAGGCCACAAGTAGAGTGGTTTTGATTTTATCCTATTGTTTCTATTTATTTAAACTGAGAGTTTCCAAACTGTACACATAAATGCATGGCTTATTTTCAAAACTCCTACTCCCAGAAATAGTGAGTCCTCATTTCCACTTGGGAATATCATAGGCCTCGGCACCTGTTTCACACGGCCTCCATTCTCGCGGTCATCAGCACCCACTTTTGGGGGTCTCCCTGTTGTGGCACCTCATGCTGTCACTTGCGTGTCATCTGTCTGGTAGCTGCACATACTTGATGCATGACCTTGATAAATGTTTGGACTTTTTTTTATTGGCTAACTGAGTAGAAAGTCAATAAATTTGCCAGGCAGAATAACTGGAACTAAGGACATGAAAGCCTAGATTACACCCTGGATGCGATAGGTCAGCAGTTATCTTAGCAGTCACACGAAAATGGTATTTGCCTTTTTTCCTCGTCTCTCAACAAAGATGCCATTTGTCTTTTTTACTGTTTTCCCACATGTTTACAGCAGAGTTTTCCAGAGGCCTCTGTGGTAATCCATTGAATTCAGAAGTAGCTGCCTTCTATTAAACTGGACATAGAAGAGACTGGCAATGCAAAACACTGCCATTCTTCTTGCTGATAATTTAGAAAAATACTGTTATTTTAAAAATTTCTTACATTAGAATGTAATGGGTTCATAATTTTTTCAGAAAGTGATAAATGCATATTTAAAACATCAGTTTTAACTTCTAATATGGTAAGCATTGATAGATAAAACTGAGAGAAAAGAAACTCTTTGGAATGAACAATTTTTAACAGTGTGAAGGAGTCCTGAGGACAGAATATTTGAGAAGAGATTTAGGATCACATGAAAAGGTTAACAACTTTCTTTGCATGCCTTTCCTTGAATTAAAAATTTGCTGAACATTCGGAACTAAAAATTTGCTGAGCATTCTTAACTTTTACGTGTGCTGACACATTCAGATATTTACACCACTTGGCATTTTAACTAACAAGCAGGTTCTTATTGAGAAACAATAATGCATGTGTGTATGTGTCCACACACATACGCACACACACGCATTTGCAATTCCGCTCCCTCCCTCCAGTTTTATGAAGCTGCTGCTTCTTTTCATGTCATTGTGGCTCCATGCATCCTAGTTCCTGGACTTGAAGATGGGACAAGATGGAAGGGTTTAATGGCAGCTCACCCTACCCCATTATTTTACAGATGGGGAAACTGAGGCCTCCAAGACCTGGGTCACGTCACTACCCTTCTGGAAATCCTCCAAAGACCAATTTCAGGCTTCTCACCATGGACCCGAGCCCTTCTTGGTCTGGCTGTACCATGAACTTCATCTCGGACAGAGGAGTCCAAGCCGCTCCTGGCTCCCTTCAAGGAGCAAAGGCCCATCAGGCTGCTCTCAAGGGCTCTCCAATGATTAGGAAAAGGTCTCCTTGGCAGCATTTAAAAGGGTTTAATTGAATTTGCTTGGGTTTCAATGCTTGGAATCATATTCTCGCAGATCTAAAATGCTGACACTTTTCTTTGAATGTTTTAATCTGAGAATAGGTTGCCTGTGCTTGAAACTTCAGAATGTTTTCCCTCTTAGCAAGCATAAAAAATGAAGGTAATTTTAAAAAAGTAAACAATTATTTTACTTTTATGAATTTATTTAGTCAACTTTTGCAAAGTTGGAGGAGGTTTTCATTAGTTTTCCTATTGAAGTTAGACTTTAGATGAATGATGAAAAAATCAGTAAATAAAAGGGCATTTAGTTTCCACTGATTGAATTGCTAATCATTTCTATCTATCATCATAGCTACCCTTTTTTTTTTAATTTAATGGATGTTGCTAATCATTTAAGTACCTTGGAAACACTTTTCACATGTACTAGACCACCTCTATTCAAATAAAAGCAATACCTTTGATCTTGAACTCCCAGAATGATTTGTACCTTAAATTATGGATTTCACTAAGTGAAATAAAACAAAATAGAACTACCATGGCCAGGAGATTTTAAACAGAATTGGGAGGTCATTGTGGAGGTTATTCTTAGGCAGATCTCAGCCATATATCACAAACTGCCAAGGTATGCAACCTCAAGTAACAAGGTTCCTGAAAACCCTAAGGACATTTGGACACAATAAACAAACCATGGGATAAACAACTTTGTTAACTATCTAACCTGAAGGACACTTAGAGTGCCCCAAATAGCCACCAACCATATACAACTTGGCTACTTCTTTTTCATAGAAACCCCTGTCTGGAAATGCCAAGATGGAACACTATTTGGGTTGCTACCTGACTCTGGGCTCCCCGAATTCCCATTCTAAGACTCCAAATAAATGCCTTTATAGCCTTGTAGCATAGTTTGTTATTGCTCAGTTGACACTGATGGTGTCAGGAGTGGGATCTGAAGCGCCCACTGACCTGACTACGGAGCCACTGCTGGATTTGAGCACAGTTACCAGCAAGAGTCCCTGAATGGGTTTCACTCCATTTAAAAACAGAAAGGGTGTCCACTATCTAGGGCACCAGCTGGTTTCTTGTGCAAAAAATTTTGGTCCTGCCTCATGTAAAATCTTATCCCATTAGACCTGGAACACTAAAGAATCTTGAATTATAATGGCCACAATTGGACTCTTTTGATATGTCTGCATTGGCATATTTGCAGTCTCAACTAGAAAACAGGGATTCTAAAATTAAGCAATGTAAATGAAATATTTACTTTAATTAGTACCTGAAAGCTTTCAAATATAAACTAATTCTAAATTTGCCTAAGAAAAAAATACTATATTAACAAAAAATAACTTACCTATCAAGCTTGAAAAATTATCCATAATTCTTAACTCTTACGGTTCTAACCCTCCTTTAAACCCCTCCTCTGTACCCTAGCTTAGCTGAGCTCCTCTTCAATAGTTGTAAGATTTCTCTAATCCTACTGAAGGTTCAGTAGGTTTTGAAGAAAAAAAATTCAATCTTTTCATTCAGACTTACGCTCCTGGATACTCAGACCTTTACCAATTAATATGCGTGATTGCTGGTGAAGGGCATGCCCAAATGTGGATAGACAAAGCTAATTAGAAAAACCCCTTAAGCAAGCTTTCAAAATGAAGAGCTACTGACAAAACTGAAACATTTGAGCTAGCTCTGGAACATCAGAAGGTCAGAAGGTCTTACCTGAAGTTTTCTCCAAAATATTAATTGGAGGAAAATACAACAACGTACCCAAAAACTCAACAAGCCCATATATAAATACTAAGATACACTCAAAAAAAAAAAAAAAAAAAAAAAACACCTTTAAACAGGTCTGTACCGTGTTAACTCTGAACCCCCTACCCTATTTACATTTCTGTATTTCTGTTAACGGCCTTTCAGAAAAACTGAGCAGTACTCTGACATGTAAACAACTGAATTATGTGATTACTATAAACAACTTGGACATTGGAAAAAAGACTGCCAACACTTCCAGAAAACAGGAGCAACCCTGAACCTCACCTTATGCTCTTTGTCCTCTAAGGAAACAAAGTGCATTTCAACATGTCTACTACGGATGCCTGGGAAACGGTGGAGGTTTTTCCAATTGTCCACATCACACCTTCAGGCAAAACAGAGCTGATAACTGGAAATGAGGGCAAAGGGTTCTAATGATGCTAGGGCCACCTTCTCTGTCCTAAATCCCACTGCCCTTGCTAAGCCTCCTCCCCAGAACAAACAACTTTAGTGGTGGGAGTCTCCAACAAACCCACATCCATTTCTAAATCCCTCCCAATTCTCTTTCAAATAGGATCCTTACGAGGCACTCATAAAGTTTTACCTCTACCCCAATTCACCTTCTGGGAAGAGATTTCCTTGAATTATTCCAAGCACACACATCTTTCTCCCAAAAGGAGGAAATTAATTTGGGCCTCTTAGAACCAGATTCAACAGACCAGAGTAAAGAATTAAATTCCATGCATATTCCTGGCTTTTGAATCAAGGAAATAAAATTTAACCTTCTTTTAGATACTATTTCCACCAATTTCTGGTCCAATTGGCCTATAGCTAGAGGGCCACCTTCTTCTCTCCCACCCGTGCTGCCCCTAGGGCTCCCTCCTACCCCTGAACTGAATCCAAGCTCTCTAACTTTCCTTCCTCCCCAAACCAAACATTGATTGAGAGAATATTTAAGCCATGTAAAGTACTGTAGAAATTAGATTGCTAATTTGTCTGATAGCTTAATTTTTTTTTTTTTTTTTTTTTACATGGGCAGGCACCGGGAATCAAACCCGGGTCCTCTGGCATTGCAGGCAAGCATTCTTGCCTGCTGAGCCACCATGGCCCGCCCGATAGCTTAATCTTTATATGACTTAAAGATAAACAAACTGAAACCCTTATTTGGGATGAAACTAGTCAGAATTCCTTTAAGAAATAAAACATAGTTTGTTTGACATTCTTATTCTGGACCATCCTAATTATAACTTACCCTTTTTTTCTCCTTGTCCATGAACAAGAAGGAATGCCTTAGGTTTCTCTATACAAAAGCACAGAAACCAGCATAAGCTCTAGGATATGACAGCTAGCACCCAGACACCTTAGCCAAGGGGCTCCCCCTTGCATGAGGTCTATTGCTGTGCTGGCAAAACCTTCAAATCAATGGAAGGATTCATTATGGGTTCTCCCTTAATTGTCTATGCCTCTCATAATGTTGAAGCCCTCTCTAGCAACAGATCAATTTCTTATGAAATCCTTACTCCCTCTTCCCAATGTCTCTTTGTTTGTTGTCACAACCTTAATCTGCTACTTTACTTCCTACTATTTCTGACAAAACTCCCCACCACTGCATAGCTTTAACTGACTACTTATTACTCTTCCAACAGATTTACAAGATGCCCCAGCTGATACTGCAGATTTTATCTGGTATACAGATGGTGCCCACCCTAAAGATAAGTCAGGAGTCTATCTCCTTGGCTATGCCATTACCTCTAACTAAGGAAAAAAGAAGTAAATTCTTTACCTAATCCTACCTCAACCGAACAAGCTGAAATTCTTGCACTCATGGTGATGTATACTTGCAGAAAGAAAAACAGCAAATGTATACCCTAATAGTTGGTATGCTTTGGGTTGTTCATGATTTGGGGATATTATGGAAGCAAATAGTTTATTAATCTCCAAAGGAGGAAAAATAAACAAAAAAAGCTCTTATGTTAAGGATTTACTAGAGGCTACATTGTTACTAAAGGCTTCTGCTATAAATAAAATTCCTGGTCAATCTAGAGCTCAAGCTTTTGCAAATATAAAGAAAAGCACTGGCAACCACATGGCAGATACAGCTACAAAATAAAGGCAGGAGCAAACTGTAATCTTATTCTTCTTTCTATAGTGACTTTTGAAGAAAAAAAAATCTATTGGGGAAAAAAAAGAAGAAAAACATCAACTACTATCAGAAGCTTGCAATTAAATCATGGTTTAGCCCTAATGTTAAACCAGTCCTCTCTACTTGCCTCCAGAAAGCGATTTTGGAAATTTGTCATATATGTCTCTTTGGATAATGATAAAATGATAAATTGAGTGTTTTAGTTTGCAAGCTGCTGAAATGCAATATATTAGAAATGGAATGGCTTTTAAAAAAGGGAATTTATTAAGTTGCAAGTTTACAGTTCTAAGGCCATGAAAATGTCCAAATTAAGGCACAGAGAAAGATACCCTAACTCCAAAGAGAGGGCCAATGAAACTCAGGGTTTCTATCTCAGCTGGGAGGTCATGTCTGCTAGCTTTCTCTACTCAATTCATAAGGCTTCCCTGGAGCATTTTCCTTCTGCATCTCCAAAGGTCTCTGGCTGGGTGGGCTCTGTTGGCACTGAGCTTTTTCTAAAATGGTTCCCTCTTAAAAGGCTCCAGTAAGCAATCCCACCTTGAGTGGGTGGAAATATATCTCCATTGAAACCATCTAATCAAAAGTTACCACCCACAATTGGGTGGGTCACATCTCCATGGAAACAATAAAAAAGATTCCACCCAGCAATTTTGAATGAGGATTGAACAGCATGGCTTTTCTGGGGTACACGACAGTATCAAATCAGCACACAGAGGAAAGCAAATATTTTGGGAAAAGGTCCCCTAAAATAACTATTAAAATATATCACAATTGTTTAATTTGTTCCAAGTATAAAACAGGAAAACCTTTCCACAACTCTCAAGTACATTTTCTCTGACCTACTGGACTTTTTGAAACCCAGCAATTGGACTTTTATTCAGTTACCCGCCCCATCCTCAGGCTATAAATGTTTTAATAATGATTTGTATGCACTTTTATTGGGAAGAAGCCTTTCCTTGTAGATAAGCTACAACAGTTACCATACAAAGATGTTACTAGAAAAACATACTTCCAACTTGGAAAATGCCCTCGAATCATCATAGTGATGGAAGAACCCACTTTTCAGCAAAAATTATGAAAATAATATGCAAGAATGGCCTATTTTATAACATTTCACTGTGTCTGTAACCCCCATTAATCAGGTTTAATAAAAAGAACAAATGCTGTAATTAAAATTGATAAAAGCTCAATCAGGTAAACTCATGGAATTCTTCAATCTACTATGGTGAAAGCCTTACCTATAAGGCTAAGATCCACTCCTTTTAGAAACATAAATTATCCCAATTTGAAATTATATCAGGAATACCTATAAAAATAAACACTGGAATATATGAGCCTTAACTCAAAAAAGAAATCCTGGTAGAACAGTCCTTTATAATACACTCCCAGGAGACAAAGATATACAAAACCACAAACTGCAATTTTCAGTTGGGTGACTTTTTATCTATTAGAAAAGACATCTCCATAAAAATGTATTCCAGCCCACTGGAAAGGACCCTGTTAGGTACTTTTAACTAACCCATGTGCAGCTACATTAGAAGGTACTGATTTTTGGGTTCACATTTCACATTTAAGGAAAGATCCCAGTCCTGATTGGAAATCCATTCCTACTGGGTACCAAAACCTCAAAATTACCAAGGATGAGAAGTAGACAGTATCTAATGCGGACAGCTATCCCAAGACCTGGAAAAAATCTTTTATAATTAATACTTAGTGGTAGTCTTTGGTTTAAATCACTAATAAGTAGATGGCATCCGATGTATATGGCTAAACCAAGAACCAGAACCAGATCTGATTTTTATCATACTGAAATGAACTCAATAAAGCTGTTATAATCTTCATTACTATCTTTTTAGCACTATCCTTTGCATTTTCATTTCTCCTTCACCTCTTCTTTAAACCCCAATCCATCTCTGTCCCTCCCACAATAAATCCTACCCCTTACCTTCTCTTCCAGTTATTTGCCATTTTTTCCATCCATACAAAAAAAGTTGATGACCTATGCTACCTATCAAATTGCTGGGTCTATGCTAGTTTAAGCTCCACAGAACGTCTACAGCTACTGGTCACGCTCAAAGCACTTAGTTAATTGGTTACATCACCGATCTGGAGAGACTAGATTTATAACATAGTTAAACCTTGCTAATCTTTTTTACTTAATAGCCACTACAGTGTCTCTTATTTGCTGTCTCATCTCCAGAACAACAGCCACAACCACCTCCCGGGTCATGCTAAAGCCCCAAACCTTGACTTTGAAGCTTGCATTTATAAAACATATTTCTGTAATGATAAAACTAGGCCTAATTATAATAGAATACCTAAGAGTCACCCCTGAAAACCTCCTTGTTGTTCAAATATGCCCTTCTACCCACCAAGCCAAACCCTGCAAATAAATTCACTACTCTCTCCCTTTATCCCAGGAATGACCCTACATGGTGCTGAGGGATTAATACCAAGTGTTCATCAGCAATGCTTCTGAATAAAGATCTCAATCAAAAGAGGGAAATGTTAAGAGAAATGAAAGAAAACAGAGTTTCTATGGGTAAGATTTAAAGCAGAGTCAGGAGGTCATTCTGGAAGTTACCTTTAGGCAGGTCTCAAGCAGATATTACAAACTGCCAATTTATGCAAAGCTTCAAGCAACACCTCAAAACCCACTGACATCAGACACCATAAAACAAACCATAAGATAAAGAACTCAGTTAACTATTTTACCTGAAGGACAACTGGAGTACCCCAAATATCCACCAACCACAAACAACTTGCCTAATCTTCTTTTCCTTTAAAAACCCTTGCCTGAAAATACCAAGATGGGACACAATTTGGGTTGCTACCTGGATCTGTACTCCCTGAATTGCAACTCTAAGACCTCCAATAAATGCATTTATTGCTTTCCAGCTTAGTTTGTTATTTCTTGGTTGGCAGATGAATGAGGACAAAGTCAGTACATGAAAGCCATTTAATTTTCACTAATGGAATTGGTAATCATTTCCATCTATCATCTTAGCTATCTTTTATTTAATGGATGTTTATAAAATCACTTAAGCATCTAGGAAACTTTTCACATTTACTAGACAACCTCTTGTCAAATAAAAACTATACCATCGATCTTGAGCTCACAGAATGGCCTGGTTTGTACCTCAAATCATGGGTTTACTGTGTTCAGTAAGGAACAGCATTCACTCACCCTTCTGACCTGTTTCTACCCAGGGCGGGTGTGAGTTACAACTGTCCTGCTTGCTCTATCAGAATAGGCTGCAATAGCTGCTTATCGCCAAAGCACCTGGGAGTCCTTGTCTCTGTCCATCTGCAGATCACATGGCGTGATGACCCTTGATAACGTACCCACCCGTCCTCTTCACCGGCTCACCCAGGGCCCATGGTTCCTCAGTGCTGACAAGAGGCCTCACTCTTCTTCACACCCAGTTAAATTCCTTTCTTTGGCTTCCCATCCTCTGGCACTGAGAGCACTGGACGTCCCACCAGGCACAGGCCCCGCTGTCATGTCAGTGTTGTCACTGTAACTCATTCAGGCTCCAGGTATCCAGCCATCAGCCCTGGCAGCACCTGCAGACATAGCCAGGACCCAATCACCACGTGCAGTCGAGTGCATGCCAGACCCTCTGATGACGTTTTTTTTTTTAATCAACAGTTGGACTGGCAAGTTCGCTGAGCTCACTTTCCAAGCACCTAGGTCACTGGGTGAACATGTAAGAAGCTGCACAGCTGAATACGGCCACACCATCTCTGGTGAGAATTCTAATAAGACAACAAATGGTGTATCAAACGGCTTTGCCAGTGATAGGATTACCCAATGAACAGCCCTGCTTCTGCAATTCAAACCAATAGTCAATCCCTTAAGCATAGAAGAACAGAGTTTGGGAGGTACAGGTCTGCTTATAGCTGAGAGGGCAATGGACTATCTCCCTGGAGTTAGGTTTCTGTTACATCTGTGATCTGAAAATCAAGCACCATGCCAGGTGCATAGTAGGCATAAGATAAATGTGGAATGAATGAACAAATAGAAGCTACTTTCTTTTGACTCGCCCTCACTAGCAAGTCTGAGATTGGAAAGGAAGTACATTTGTCATTTTAAGGAAGAGTCATAAGACTCCAGATACCGTAAAATGATTTGTTCTTTTCTGAGGTGTTTGGCTTAGACAGGTAGTGTTGGGGAAATATAATTAAAAACAAAATCTCTTCTCCCAACCGAGAAAACCTCTTTTCAAAGGTAGAAGAGAAAGAAAAATAATTTAGCTATTGAACAAGCATTAAACGAGAATGTGATGGATCACAGGAATGTGCAGAGGTTGCAAAAAACAAACAGCTTACTCTAAGTGGATGCAACCCATTACACATAGTCTCAAGATAATTTGGAGCCAGGAGACCCCTGGAAATGAGGTTAATTTTGCCCAGGAAACTGGGAGACACCAGTGATAGATATCTTCTTTGACTGCATTACAAAGAAAGGTATGGCTTCCTTGGGTCTCTTCTGGGTTAGTGAAATTTGCAAGAGGCTCATTCAACCTTTTTGAAATACAAAAGAATTTTAAAGGACAAAGAAAAAGAGAGCTTACAGTTATATGCTTCCTAGAGTAAATGAAAAGAGACTGGAGGGAATGGAAATTTCCTTACATTCAACAGAGAGAATTAAGCCCTTCATTATTATTATTTCAGTTTGTCTTTTCTCTCAGCAAATCCATGGCCAGCCAGCTGTTATCAACTCAGAGGTTCTCAAACTTGAATGTGCATCAGGGTGGCCTGGTGTGCTTGCTAAAACAGAGTGCTGCCCAGCCCTGCCCTCCCACAGACTTTCTGATTCAGGATTCCTGGAGGTAGGGGCTGAGAATCTGCATTTCCAACAGGTCCCTAGGTGACGCTGGTTGCAGAGAACCACTGGCCTAGAGTGTTAATTTCTTGACTCTAACGAGTCCTACTGCTGCTGGAGCACCTCAGCCTAAAGTAATCACACCGTTGTTAACTCTAAGTCTAAATTTAACACTGTTACCAAATGGCCTTTTGATAGACAATTTAAACACATACTCCTACACAAAACTGTAAAGAGCTAGCACTTATTGAGGATTTCTAGGTTGTAAGCACTGTTGTTAAGTATTTTATACACATGAACTCACTTCCCCCTCATAATGAATTTATAAAGCATGTATTAATATCTTCTCAGTATTATATAGAGGGACATGGAGGCAAAGTGACACTGGATAACTTTTCAAGGTCACACGGCTAGTGATAGAATCAACCTTCAAATCTCAGCTACTTGACTCTAGGGTTTTAGCCTTTAACAGCTTTTTTTTGTGGCAGCTGCAAATGTTGGTCAAGTTGTAATTGAGAAGTTCGGATTTAAGGCCTGATTTTGATTGCTGAATCATTATATAGATGGTCCTTTTTACTTTAGGGTATATTAGACAGATGGAAATATCTGAAATCTCTGACTGTAATCCAACTGCCTTGATCTCTGAAAATGATGCATAGCCCTTACCTTGTGCCCTGTGATTATAAAAACCTTGTGATTAAACTTCACTTGTACCCACTTTATCTGGTTTTTCCAACTTTAGAGTCTTGTGATCACTAAAGACAGCCCTTCATGTTTATTAATGAATGGTCCTGGGTCAGCCCAGAACTAACCCACCCCAAGTCCACCTCAGTGGCTGATGGATGAGAATATCAATGGCATTTTCACATGGAAGAAAATCAATGACGAGATGACCAGCAAGACGTGAAATTGCATTTGTCACCTTTGTGTTGTGGGAACACAGCTACTGATCCCAGCTGATTTCAAAGAAGATGATGTTTCAGAGCCTGTAAACATGTATGCTTTTCATGGTATAGTTTGTGCCTTTTTTTTTTTTTCATTTTTGTTTTATACGGATCTTTCTGATATATGATTTTTAGATCATCCTGCTTGGTTGGGTAAATGCACTAGCAATATTTTGTTGGCACCACCAATATTCCAGAGACTATCCTTGTTGCTTGTACATATTTGTTCTCGTTTACTGGGCATTGTAAAGAAGCTGTAGTCATCCTTCTACTTGAAAATGAAATTGCTTACTGCTGCAGCTCAGATGTGAACCAAGCAATCTTTATAAACCAAATGCCCCCACTGAGGAGAGTCGAGAGTCACACAACTCCTGAATAAGGAACTTATTCCATTCAGCCAATCCACAAGTCAATTAAGAGAGGAAAACAACAACAAAGCAAAAACCACCTGATAAACAGAATCCTGATCCATAAATGGCAAATGTTCCATGTTCTATACAATCATTTCATTCTGTAACTTTCTATAAACTTGTTTGTTTGACTGAACTATGTCTGATTCCTTTTACCTTCTGTTTTAGAGATGCTGGGAATCAAATCATACATAAAGCTATGAATTCGCATTCCTCAAAATGGATGGCATCTTCTGGAAAAGTGTCTGCTGGTCTGATGGCACCAAGGCGTTTCCCTGACCCCTACCTGAACTGAGAAACGCAGCTCGGTGCAGTTTTATGGGGTGTGAGTCCTGGGCTAAGGCATCCTACACCATCGTTCAGGTTCACCCTCTCTCCCTGCAGCTTCGGCCAAACATCTGCTGTCTCTAAGACTCACTTCCCTCATCTGTAAGATACACATCTCTGAAGCGTTTAGTCATCCTGTGAGCCTGGGATGACTAACTGAGGGCTTAGCATAGTAAAGGGCTCAAGAAGTGCCGGGTACTTGGGGAAGTGCTCTCATTTGTGCAGTGTGCTTTCTGAACTTAGTGGAAGTGGGACTGTCTGGGAGGCCACTAGAAGTTACCGAGCTCTTCTTACCTCCATATCAAAGCCAAGCTGGCCACTCACTAATCAACTAATGTATGTCCAAATTGAATTTGGAGCCCTGAATCATTCTGTGACTCTTTCAGGAAATTTATTGAGTATACAAAGTAAACCCAAAGCCAAAGGAAGCATTGGCTTTGCTCTTTTGTTTTAAATCTATGACCTCTGCTTCACCTGCTGCAAGAGTGGGAGCTGAGCTATCAAGGGGAAAAGGCAGTATAACTGCAGGAAATCTCAATCCCTCCAGGCAGTGTCCTGTAAGAACTGTCATCACCAAGAGAGGGCCCCCTTCCTGCAGTAGGAATTGGGGGAGGGGGGACGTAGAGTCCAAATATCCTGCTCAGACTTTCATATCCTGCTCATTATTTAACAGTTGCAGAGCCGGGGCCAGGAAGACCTGAAAATGGGATCCAGGCTAGCTATTCTCAGCACCTGGCAGGTGATGTGAAGGAAGGTGGGGTGGGGAACTTACTTGGTTAGTAGAAGAAAAGAAGGGAAAACAGGAGAGGAAAAGAGAAGTCCAGGTGATTCTCACTATTTGCAGTAATTATGTTCCTGAAAGTCACTGTGGACTCTTTATTAGCAAACCGTGAACCCTCGCTCCTGGCGGGAGGTTGGAGTTAGGATGCTACTAGCCCCTGGCCACAATTTTGTCAGTTGATCGCTATATAGCCAAGTTCTATGCGTGCTTCCATTTAAATACTCCTTATTTAATAGTTATTGCTGGCTTGTTGACATTGAGCTCCTGTCTCATGGGCCTGAATGAAGCTGATGTAAGACAGGCTCTCCCCGTAAGGCGCATCATGGCCTTCTCGATCCAGGAACCACAGGCACCACTTCTGCACTGTGCTTGCTGACCACTGTAAGCAGCGGAATCACTGACACAAAACACAAGAAATGAGAAAAACATGCTCTAAACGTACCGTGAAAAGGACTGAACTGAGAGCTGAAAGCAGAAGGCAGAGCACAGCCTTGTCTGAGATCGGCTGAGAAGGTGTTGGGATACAAACCAATTTCAGCAAGTGCACATTTGCTATGACGGGACTTGTGTCCACCACAAGGCTCACTGCACTGCCACTGTCTGGGGCCTCCATTAGGACCCCCCAAGCAGCAGAGCCTTAGAAAAGACGTAGTTCTATGTAATCCTGGAGACGGAAGGAGGGAGGAGTCGGGGGAGAGATAGAAGCCTACATAAAGGACCCTGGTGTGTGTCTCCACGTAGCTGAGGTTTGTGTGTGCCCACCCTGTGTTCCTAACTAGGTTATAAGCTGGATCACATCCCCAGGCGCCCCAGACCATGTTCGTGTTAAAAGTGTCTCACACTCGTGGTGAACTCCAGAAGTGCAGCAGGGACTGCTCGGTTCTTAGGCAACACTAAGGGACCCACAAAGCCTGTGTGGCATGGGAGCTGTGATCGGGCCACAGGAGTGGGAACCTGGGGTGGGGTGGAGCTGAAAGCAGCAAGCTGAGCGACAGCACTCCATTCCTGGGGTTCTGTCCTGTGTTCCTAAAGCAAAGAGCAGAGCAGATGGAGTCCTACGCTCTGTCTAGCACCTGAGCTCCCTCCACCCTCGGCTGACCCTCTTCACCTTCTTTCTGGAGCCCTCACAGACTGAACTGACTTCTCAGTGCAATCGGGTCACATGGCATGAAGCTGGGAGAAAGCTGCCGGGGCTGCTGGCTCTCAAATTAGCAATCCAGGGGGAGGAAATGCAGCGGGAGGCGCAGCCTGCAGTGCCGGTGCAGATGCTGAGTCGGGACAGACTCCTTGGCAGCACGCTCATGTCGGGCCAGCAAGTTTTTCCCTCCCTGTAATCATGCCTCCTACTTCCAAGATGGAAGTGGATGCTTCCCTGGGACTCTGAAGACCAAGGGGAACTCTGTGCCATGGCATCAGCTATTCTTATTCATGTCAGCAGCAAAGGCAGATTTATTATTAATGTCCCATAAATATTTAGCGCTCAGAAGTCAGACACTAAAGAGGAGCCTACCCAATCCCTGTGGCTACGAAGCGGGCTCCCAGAAATTCCTCTTTTGACATCGCTGTGGAAATTGAACAAACATCATAAATGAGCTATAAGTCAGACTCACCCAAAATATAAATAATTCACAGTAAAATTAATGTACCCCAGAGGTTAGTTTCTGATTAAGATGGCCTCCAACAATCCAAAACTGCCCTCCGTCCTGCCCCCTCCCCCTCCCCCCCTTTATTTCTTTTTTCTTTTCTTTTTCTTTGCTCTTACTGGGACTGGTACAACTTTCTTACGTAATCAGCAAATGTCACTCACATGCATTTTTTCTTTTCTTTCTTTTTTTTTTTGTTTCCTATATGCATTTTTACTCTTTAGGTATGCAGCCTCATCTAAGCCCCTGGAAGGGAATTTTTTGCTTTGAGGCAGGCCATCTTCAAAATGCTTAAGAAAAGTTTCTGATGCAGAATAAATGCCCAATGAATTGGCATGTTTTTAAAATAGCCCCATTGAGGAATGAAGTGGAGTTTTCCTTCCCTTCATGTTACCTGTCATGTATTCCCTCATTCTTGAATCCTGAGCTTCAAAGCATGAGGCCCCCAAATCAGGCTAAAACAAATATAAACTGATGACGCACCTCACCCAAATTGAGCTGGTGGGTGATGAGAGCAGCGATGGGAAATTTCAATGTGTAAACTGGGAGCCTGCAGTTTGGAAAAGGCTCACCGTGTTACCCACCTGTTTTTCACACGGCCTTAGAAGTCAGAACGGGCTGTTCTCGGTATTTCTGTTTCCTGCTTCCCCCTCCTTTGAGGCGTGGTGTGCAGGAGTCATGAAGTCACTTCTAGATCTACCCCTTACCATCAGGTCGTAAACCGTCTGCAGCCTCGGTTTCCTCACCTGTACAGTGGGAAAAGGTGCAGCTCCTGAGCCCTGGCGAGGTTGCAGGATCAGGGGCTCCCACCAGCAGCCTGGTGAGCATCAAGGCACCAGCTGCCTGAGCTTCCTAGGCCTGCTGTAACAAAGAGCCCTAACTGGGCCCCAAACAACAGAAACGCATTGTCACATGGCTCTGGGGGCTGGAGTCCAAGGTCAAGGTGTCAGCAGGGCCCTTCCATTCAGAAACCTGCAGGGCTCCTTCCTGGCCTCCTCCCAGCACCTGGTGGCTGCCGGCCATCCTTGTTGCTCTCTGGCTTGTGGCTGCCTCCCTCCAACCTCCACCTCCAACTTCACATGGCCTTCTGCCCCCTGTCTGTCTCCAAATTCCCCCTCCTTATAAGGACACCAGTCATATTGACTAGGGCTTACCCTACTTCAGTGTGGCCCATCTTAATGTCCTCAAAGATCCTATTTCCAAATAAGAACACATTCATAGGACTAGGGGGTTGCACTTCAACATATCTTTTCGGGGCTCACAATTCAACCCCTAAGAGTCTGCCCTTTTGCCCCCCAACCTGATGCCCTTCCCACAAGCAAAATACATTCACCCCATCACAACATCCCCCCAAATTTTAACCCATTCCTGCATCAACTTTAAGGCTAAATTCTCACCTAATTATAAACAACTCAAAAAGTTCCAAATCTCATCTTCTCAAGCATTTAACTCAGGTGACTTAGACCCTGCCTAGGTCCATCCTGGGAGATGGATCCTCTCCATCTAGGAAACCTGGACCACCCCCTCTCTCCTCCCAACACACAATGGTGGACGTGTGTAGCATAGATATTCCCATTCCAAAAGGAGGAAATTAGGAGGTAAGAAGGATCATGGGTCCCAAGCAATTCACAAGCTGGGGGCAAGTTCCATTCCATTTCACAGCAGAGGGTAACCTGCCGTGGCCCGATGCCTTGTAGGGCCACAGGCCCTGCCCGCCCAGCCCACCAGCAGAGGCCCCCCAGTCTTCTCGCAGGAGCCCTTCAGGGGGCCTCACACTGGCTCTAGGGTGGTGTCAGCAGAACTGGAGGGACCAGGACAGTTCCTGGCCTTGCCTCTTCTCCCAGCACAATTACACACTCATACTCAGTGTCCCATGCGAACAGTAAGTGGCCTGGCTGGCCTGTGGCTGGACCCACAGACTCCTTCTCCCTGACACATCCCGGGGTCCCAGGTTCGCCCTCTCTGCAGTCCCGGCAGAAAAGCAGCCCTTCTGGAGCCGCACACTCACCCTGACGGGACTCGGACCACAGGCCCTGGCATGTCCGGCTTCAAGATCTCCTCTTTGTGGTGGGAAGGTGTCTCTTGTTAGGCACGTGTCCACTCCACCTCCACCCACTGCCTACCCTGCAACTGACAACGGGTCCACGCGCTCACCAAAGAAACCCTTTCACAAACCCCACTCCTCTCCCTCCTGCCTGGGGCACATAGTGAGAGGTGTTAGGCTTCCTGGAGCCACCTGTGAGCAATTTCTCTTGAAAATCTGCATCTTGGTAATCTACTTATTTTGGAATTCCTGATACTTTAAGCAGTATTTAAATGTTAACGTCCTGTCTCTCACATGTCTTTGGCATGAGAGGATAATTAAAGCCCCAGCATTAAAACCCAACCCCACACAATACAGGATCTATGTTCTCTTTAATCCTCACAGTATCAAGAACATCCAGGATTGTGCTAAGGTTGGTAGAGGGTGGATTGGAGATGACCTGAAGTCAGGGAGGCCCAGCTGGTGGATTTCCAGCTATCAACGGGTTTAGTCTAATAGAAGATAACTGAAACGTTCACAGATAACTGATGATTCGAAGCGTAATGTGAATGATACTTCTAAAAGCTAGGATATGTCAGGCTCTGAGTATGTGTCAGACAATAGTCGACTCCCTTCATGTGTATTACTAGCTCATTTAATCCTTGAAACAAAGTGTGGAGGCAGGTACTACTATTATCTCTATTTTTCACATGACAAAACCGCACCACATAGAAGTGAATGCCTCAAAAATCTTATAGAAATTGAAAGTGTTAGGTCAGGGGAACGGGGAAGGGCACTGAAACTGGAGCTGCGGAAGCTGTGTCTCCCCTCCCAGCCTGACTTTCAGAACTAATGAATCACCCCTTCCAGACATCACCTGACCTCCATCCTTAAAAGCTGCCCGCACCAAAGCCCATGCGCGCACTTACCTCCCTCCATCTTGGGTTTGGTGAGTTCTGCCCGGGAGCACAGAAATCACCCCCCCCCCCCTTAAAATTTCCTGGTGTACCTTTCTTCTTTCTCACCATTTCGCCTCCTAAACCTTTCAGAAAGAATCAGAATTCAAGTCCAGGCAAGTCAGTTCTATGAGTAAATGCTGGTGACACAGGTGCCAAACAGATGTTCAAAGGCTCATGATTGCTATAGTTCTTTCTGGGGATTGGGGGAGCCTGTGGAAGAACCCACAGGTGGGTCTGGCTCTGCAGGGCAGTGACAAGTGCTGGCAACAAAATAAGGGGCTCCATGAAGAAGAAGGAGAAGGAGAAGGAAAAAGAGAAGGAGAGGAGGGGAAGGGGAAAGGGGAAGTGGGGGGAAAAGAGCACAGTGAGAAGTTGGGGAACAAGGCCCATGAGCATGTGTTTGGGGGTCACTGAGGAGTCTGTTCAGGAGGGAGATGGACAGGGTGTTCACAGAGAGATCCAACACACTCGTGTCCCAAACATTTAGGAGTACTTATGCCATACAGCCTTCCAGGGCCTGGAGCAATGACAGATGTCAGGACAGAGGGGATCTCTCACAGAATTTACATTTTAGTGGATAAGGCAGACAACACACTCAAATCATCAGGGTGATTTTAAACAGCAGCGAGTGTTTAATGATTTCATTAAACAGAGTGATCTGAGGCCACAAGAGGACTTAGGATGCCAGCAGATTCTTTACCTCCCCAGGACCTCTCCAGGATTGTTCCTGAACACTGGACAAGCATCACCTCCATCTCTTCAGGCTACTTCTTTCTCAATCTGTTCTCTCTTAGTTAAAATGTCACCTTGTCTGAGATGTCTTTCTGGTGACTCTGAGAGCAGTTCCTCAGTGTGTTTGGGGGACAGAGAGAAGCCCTGTGTGACTGGAGGGGAGATGACACATGAGAAACAGGAGCTAGTCACATGGGGCCACATGGGCACCCATGAGAATATGGATTTTATTCTGAGCAAAATGCGAAACAGAAGGGTTTTAAGCAAGGAAGTGACAAGAAATGATTAATGTTTTAAATTTATTGCATTCCTTGCTTTGTGGAAAATGAATTGTGAGAACAAACATAGACATAGATATAGACCTAGATACAGACATACATAGCCATGGACTTAGTCGTAGTCATAGAAGTAGACACAGTCATGGACATAGTCATAGTCAAAGACTTGAACATACACAGACTTGGACATGCGTAGATTGAGACACAGACACAGACATTGGCATAGTCATAGATATAAACACAGTCATAGGGATAGGCATAGACATGGATTTAGACATAGTCATAGGCATAGACACAGTCACAGAGGTAGACACAGTCATAGACACAATCACAGTCACAGAGGTAGACATAGTCATAGACACAATCACAGTCACAGAGGTAGACATAGTCATAGACACAGGCATAGTCATAGACTTAGACATAGTCATAGGCACAGTCACAGAGGTAGACATAGTCATAGATACAGGCATAGTCATAGACTTAGACATAGTCATAGGCATAGACACAGTCACAGAGGTAGACATAGTCAAAGACACAATCACAGTCACAGAGGTAGACATAGTCATAGACACAAGCATAGTCATAGACTTAGACATAGGCATAGACACAGTCACAGAGGTAGACACAGTCATAGACACAGGCATAGTCATAGACTTAGACATAGACAAAGATAGACACAGATATATATAGACTTGGGCATACATAGACTTAGACATACTTAGTCTTAGACTAAGACTTAGACACAGTCACAGATATAGACATCGTTATAGAGTTAGACGTAGACAAAGACAGACTTAGACATAGTCATAGACATAGCCATAGACATAAACCTAGACACAGACTTAGGCACATATATACATAGACATAGACACAGTCGTAGACTTAGACATAACATAGAATAAACATAGACATAAACTTAGACATGGACACATGCATAGTCATAGACTTAGACAGACATAGTCATAGACACACAGACACAGATTCATACATAGTCATATGCAGAGTCATAAACAGAGACATGGACATAGACAGATACAAATACAGGCCGATCTTGATCTCTGTCTCTATGAAGAAAAATACAGAAGTGGGTTGACATATCAATAGCTCTAAAAGACAGGAGAGAGAGGTAGCCTCATTTTCAGTGGCAACAGGAATTTCTTTATAAACTCAGTTTCTACTTTCTGCCTGAGGCTGCTGGCAGGCTATAACGATTTGAACTCTATATCCCCACACAAATACATTGGTCAGCTCTGTAGGACTTTAGATCAGATCTCTAGACAGGAATAATTCAGGGACATACTTTTAAT
The DNA here is from genome assembly GCA_004026745.1 of Myrmecophaga tridactyla. Lineage (NCBI taxonomy): Eukaryota > Metazoa > Chordata > Mammalia > Pilosa > Myrmecophagidae > Myrmecophaga > Myrmecophaga tridactyla. The sequence continues at coordinate 9,687 of PVIY010019424.1, read as the reverse complement.
TTTCCAGGTATCAATGTCCCTTCTGGTCAAGCTATTTTCACAGAGGTGAAAAAAAAGAAATTATCCAGAAGTTGATTTTTGAAGTTACTAGAGTCACAAGAAACGTCATTCGAAAAGGTAGCTAATTTGGCTCCAAAATATTTTTCTTTGGCCTCTATTCACTACCTAGGGCCATTAAGAGGATTTCTAAAGTGGACGTCTAGAGGAACTGATAGAGACAGAAGTATACCTAGAAAAAATATAGGTGTATAGAGAAGTAGACAGATATAGATGTTGTCAGAGATGTAGAACAGATAGAAAGATATAGAATAGATCCATATGTAGATAGAGGTACAGGTATAGATACAGATTCAGAATAGATGTAGATTTCCCTCCTATCAAACACAGCCATTCACCTGCTACTATAGATGCCCCAATAAGAGTGGATTTGGTATACATGGATTCTGGAAATAAAACTACAAAAATGTTAAAAGTATCAGCAGCAATCACCAATTGCCAAAAAAATCTTTAGTGAAAAAAAAAAAAACACTTCAAGACAGAAATCTGTGTTTGGAATTAAATTAGTTGTAAAATAGCCCAAAGGACTCAGAAACCTAACCGACCAATCTGGGAAAGAACACTCCACAGATCTTTTGTCAGTGGTCCCGAGTCACATTCCCGGGTCACCTTCCTAATCTCAGGAATTGATTTCTCTATTGGAAGGGCTGAGTCTCATTAATTTATGCTGCAGCTTGCAGAGCTCTTTTCCTGGTCACGTAAGCACCTTGGACCGTGTCCTTCAGAGAGAGTCGCCTGCAGCCCTTACAAAATACGCTATTTAAGCGATCCTGACATTTCACACCAAATTCTCTTGTGAACAGTTTCCTATATGTGTTCTTCTTGGTACAAGCTGTCATCTGCTTAAAGAGCTTAAAAGGTACTAGCAGAGAACAAACGTACTTCTAACAGGTACACAAATGGGAAGCCCCAAGGCTGAATGCATTAGAGCTACAGAATTGTGTACTGTTCAGGGAGCACCATTGTACTTAGTCTACATCTGCGGCTTGCTGGTAAAAACAATTTCAGAGCAAACTGGTCCTCTAAATTCAGCTCACGGGCATACCCACTGGGGGACTTCAGAAGGTTCTAAATTGAGGAAATTAGGCAATGCAATTTAATAGAGAATTTTGGATTAAATGAATGCTCTGAAGACCCAACAGAGAAGAAAGTGCGACTATTCGAAAGGAAGAGGCTCAAACATGGATTTCTCCTGGAGCAAACTCCAGGCTACTGGAGGGCCAAGGGTATATTTGAAGATACAATTAGCCTTTGGAGAAAGTCTAAATTAGAGGCCGTGAACATGGTTTTAGGCAATATTTACATGGTTATATCTGCTTAGATTTTCCTTTTACTGCTAATCATATCGAATAAGGGAGAGATAGTTGCTAATATACTTGCCCCCATTTCATTAGTATGGAGACCTAGGCAGAAAGCTAAGACCTTGCTCAAGGTCGCACAACTGTCAAGTGGATGAGGAAGAAATTCCACCCTGGTGTGTCTGATCCCAATGCCTGGGTTTCAGCCTCTCTGCAGAGTCTCCTCCTCATCCACAGTGGTCCAGCATGGGGTTCTGCAGGCATTCGCTTGGAAGAGGGGGTGGGATGTCAAGAAAAATAAAGATACAGGGGCTGCACTCGCAAGTCTTACAGTCATCTTGGAGGTAGAAAAGGTGCAGAAGATAAGTACCAAACAATGCAAAAGTCCGCTTCCAAAACAGGGCTCTTATGAGCACAGCAGAAGCATGCCTTCATCCCCAGGAGTTTAGGAAATTAATCATAAGCAAAAAGAAATGAGCCTAAAATAAACTTTTCAAACTCAGAAATATTTCCAAAGACTATATTATTTCTGTCAATAGAAATTAATTCATATGCCTTTGAGGACTCGGAAGCTGTGAAGCATTGAATCTGTAATAATACAGAGCTGTGGTAAATTACTATCTGTCATTAATCAACACTAATTCTTTGCTATTTATATTTGCATTTCAAATAGAAATGCAGCTTAAAGTAGTGGAATGCATTTTATTCTATTTGTAGAATATGGTTTTTACAGTTTCTGTAGGATTATTTTACTTTTTAGATACCTGAAGAAACTGAAGCTTCTTGGACCTAATTTGTCACCCTATGTGCAAAGGATCTAGTAGGTGCTTAATAAATGTCTATTGAAGGAATTAATTCAACAAGTACTTTTTGAACATCCTACATGCACCAGGGACTATTCTGAATGAACAAAATAGACAAAGTTCCCACCTTATGGAACTGAGAATATGAACTATATAAACAAATGAGTTAACATATTAATACAGAACATGTACGGTGCTGAGGAGTGCTGTGATGATGTAACACCAGGCATAGAGAATAGAGAGCAGGAGCGTGGCTTGCAGTTCAGACAGCACATGCAGGGAAGATGACTGTCACAGGTGATATCTGAATGAAGACCTGGGGACGTGCGGGACAAAGCCATGGAATACAGAAGCAACAGCAGATAAAAAGTCTGAGGCTGGAGTGGGATTAGTGTGTTCATAGGACAGTTAGGATGTTGATGAAGGAAAAAAGGAAGGAGGAAAGAAGGGGGAAGGGAGGGAGGGAGGAAGAGAAGGAGATCAAAGAATGAAGAAGGAATCAGGAAGGAAGAAACAAAGTGCCATTGGTAAATGCTGTGTGTTGGTGTAGAACGCGCCGCTGCCACGCACCCTACCTGGAAGCCCTGGAGTGATGGCACATATGGAAAAATCTTTCTCCCACGTCTTGGAATTTCCTCAGTTTTTAAATTTTATTACTTAAGATACATCTGTCTGCAAGCAACAGAAAACCCAATCAAAGCGATATAAATGATGGTTAGTTACATTAGCCATAATTATTGGGCTTATAACAGTAAATCCATAGGTAGGATCACTGAGGTCATCAGGAAACCATTGTCTTTTCCCTTTTCCTTTTGACTTTCCTCTTCAACTGCATCCCCTCACATCGTAAGACAGCTGCTGCAACTCCAGACATCACATCCACTCTGACAGCATTGCAAGCAATAATGATGGGCAGGCAAAAATTAAGTTTTATTTTATGAAGCTCTCTCTCTTTTAAAAGAGAGAAAACATATGTCCAGAAGTTGCCAGGACACCATCTTTATTACTTGTTGGTCAGAGTCAAGCTATATGAAAAAAATGGCAAGTGAAAAGGGAGTGTGATTGGCTTATTCCTGGTGCATATCACCCATATATTGAGCTAAGCACTCTTCTAAGCACTTTACATATAATTATTCACTTAAGCCTTACTACAAAGTTATCAGATAGGAGCTATTCTTACTCCAATTTTTCAGTGAGGAAACTGAGGCACTGAACGATAACTGGTGAATAAAAAGAGGAAACAGAATGCAGGAAGTCTGTCTCCAGATGGGTGTGCCACAGAGGACACCATGTTCCTTTAAGAGCAGAGTTCAGTGACCAAAATCTATATCCATTTCTGAAAGGTTACATTTACAACAAAGGGTAAAAAACAAAAAATGGACCCAAAAAAGGAATAAAAAGTAAACAAAGTGCTGCTACAAACTCTTTGGAAACAACTGAACAATGTGTGTGTAAGTTGAAAATATGCATGTGCTAAAACCCAGCCTTTTCACTCTAGATGCTCACCCTGCATGAATGGGTAAATACGGTCACCAGAAGACATGTTTTAGGATGCTCAGAGCAGGACTATCCATAACAGACAAAACTGAAAACTGCCCAGAGCCCAGCAAGCAGATAATACCCCGTGTCTATCCGTATGCCCTAGTGACACGGCTGATGCGGCAGCACGGGAGGAACTCACAAACACAATGGTGGTAACAGCAGCCAACGCAAGGAGGACACACTGTCTGACCCACTGTGCAAGGCACAGAGCAAGCAAAATGCATCCATATTGTTAGAAGTGGCCGATGTGGGAAGGACAGGGGCTGTCCTGAGGGAGAAGAGCAGGAGGTGGCTTCTGGGTGCAGCTAATTTGTTCCCTGGCCCGGGAACTGGTTATCTGGGCACGTTCAGACTATTAGCACTCATGGAGCGCTACAATTCGAAGTGCACATTTCTGCACATGTTATAGTTACCCATTGTAATAAAAGGTCAATTATCTTAATATTACCATGAGAAAGAATAAGTATGACATCCATGCCCATTTCTAGACTTTCATGTTATCACAAACTCGTGCGATGTTTTCAGCTCCGCCGTGCTGCTCTCCCGTTGGATAAACACAATCTCGCAGAACACCTAGACCAGACCAGGGCGCTGTGCAGCCCACACAACAGGAAACATCTCTTGCACTAAACGAGTGAGACCTGCTTCTTTCCTGATTACAGCTTACCCTCCTCTGGTCTGCCCCCTGCAAAGATGAGATGGATGGAGAGAACCAAGCACAGAGTTGCCCCTGCTTCCTTAGACCCTCCCTAAAACTACCCGACCAGAGCCTCCTTTCCTATAGAGCTTTTTATCACCCACGGTTCCCTGTGGCGTGTGTTCTCCTTCGCTGCGAAGAATGACGAACCCAATTTTACAAGCACAGTTGGGGTTCTGGGTCTCTTCGGCTGGAGGACACTGAAATGGCCCCTCCTTAAATCTCCCTTTGGTACTTTCTTTGCCTTATATTGATAATATATCTCTTATTTTTATTGTATTCCTCAAAATGGATTTTTTTCCTGCTGTGATATTACCTCTTCCCCTTTCATTAAAGTGAACTAAGGTGGGCCAGAAAATAAAGGATTCTCAAGAGAAGGGAAAGTTTTCTTTAGATATTTAAATATAAATTAAACCCTTATAATTGTTATAAAATTTTGGCCCAGCAAATCAAGTCTAGGCAATTATTCTAAAAAATAATTTCTTGGGCAGGCCACGGTGGCTCAGCAGGTAAGAATGCTTGCCTGCCATGCCCGAGGACCCGGGTTTGATTCCCAGTGCCTGCCCATGTTAAAATAATAATAATAATAATAATAATTTCTTAAGTGTTCCAAGATGACATGTCACGGGGTGTTCATTTCAGTGACGATTACAAACTCTATCCATGAAAAGGAGTATAATGAAAGCACTAAATTGTGGTTGTAGAAAATACCATGACAAGGAAAATGTTTATAATCTATGCTTTTTTTTAAATCAGGCTACATTGCAATATATACAGCACAAATTTAAATATATATATTTTTTGTATGCTGCTTATGGTCGGGTCACATTTCATTCTTTTTCCATGTGACTATCCCATTATTGCAGCACCATTTGTTGAACTTTTTTGGGGGGGGCTGGGGGTGGGGGGGAAGTACATGGGCTGGGAACTGAACTCAGGTCTCCTACATGGCAGGCAAAAATTCTACCACTGAACTACCTTGCACCCCTAAATATATATATTTTTATAAGTCTGTGGAGCTATGTGAAAAACATGTAGCCACAATGGACAGTGACACTAATAGAACTGTAAGTGATTTTATTTTGTTTCTTAACTTTCTACAATGAATATTGTGCTGCTTTGTATTCTGAACAGTGTTATTTAAGTATTAGGAAGGTATTAAAACTGCGCCTTAATTATTTATATCAGCATTGATGATCAAATAACTCTGCAGCTTGAGATGTCCATGGTTCTCTAGTTTTCTGTAGTGAAGCATCCTTTCTAAGCTAAGTTACTTAAAAGAAATATTCATAATTTCCCTAACCTTGGTTATGCCCTAACCTATGTATAAAAATAATTTTGATTTAACCGATATTTGACTTAAAACATCCAGCATCACTGTAGTTCTATCACTGCAAAAATCAGAAATGCTCTGAAAACGACAATTTTCTGAGTAACAGGAGGAGAGAAAGTAATCAGATGGGGGAATGATGGACAGGCTTTCTAAAATAATTTATGGAAGTTCTCCACTGAATTGAGAGCCCAAACTGGACTCATTGTGCCTTCCGGCAATGCATTAATTCCATTTAGTCATATGAAAAGTTAACAACGAAAACAAAAAGAGCATTTGAATGTCTGTTCTTCACCATTAGAAATGACACACTTCACTGTCCATTATGCTGCAATTTCCCCAATGAAGGTTATTCAAGACTAACTGTTTTGGTGTTGGAATGAGATTACTTGGGCAGCACGGGTTTACGGCATTATCAGAAGCACTCTCACAAGCCCTGGGAAGGTCCTTGCAGCTGGCTCCGTTCTGAGGTCGGGCTCCAGGGCACCCCCGTGCGGCCAGCCGGGGAAGCAGGTGTCACCTGTTGCTTGAGGGCTTTCTTCCAGGCGTCCTCACCCCCCACATTCTCTCCTTTTCCTGACATCTGTGACCACGACAAAAGGCATCTGGACAAAAGTCTGGCAGGCAACTGTGCAGTAGTTTAATGAATGAATTAATACCCTAAATTCTTGACTTCCAGAGTCCAAAGGAAAAGGAAACGCCTTGAACATAAGTACAGCACTGTTTCATTCCCCCTGCAGATTTCAACTCACTGTCCTTTCACAGGACACAAGGTCAGCCTCCTCTGGAATGACATTCGTATCTGAAGGGCAGTGGCCGCCCTGTGAGCTGGGGAGGGGGAGGTGATGGTTCTCTGGGGTCTCGCCCCCTTCACAGACAGGGCCAGGAGTCCAGGAATGGGGAAGCTGCCTCGCCCCCAGGCTCTTTCCTGCTGTTCTGATTTTACTTATTTCCTGAACAGAGAAAAGCAGTGATTCACCTTATCAAATCTGAGTCTTTGCCCTCCACCCAGAGTCAAGAGACTTGTTATTTCCTTTCGTCTGAGTCGCCTGGTTGTTGAATCGGGCAAAAACATGTCAGAGAATGGGTGACACAAATTCCTAGAGCACATTTAGTTTAGAAATTCAACTGGATTCCTGTTATCAAAATGTGAGAAAACCGAACAACGGATAAAGTGTGCACCCGAAATATTTTCTCTCTCTAGACTCCTGACCTAAGAAAAACAGTTCCTTGGGCCCACTTCTGCATTGAGCTAAAGCATTCATTGCTTGCGCCATGGAGGGTGCCGTTCTAAGCACTGCACAAAGGAAGGGGGCTGCGACATGGGGGCTGCACAGGGCTCTACATCCCTGGCACCCGCAGTCCTCCACGGAAATGCAAAATGCCACGTAAACTGCCAGGCACAACGCCTGAGCCACAGTGTACGCTAAGTACTTGTGGGGCTGAGGATGTCCCATGGCTAGAGCACAGGGCCAGGCCTGCCTGGACCTCTCAGCTGGACGTTTCTTTCACAGCACCCAACTGTGTGTAAAGACAACTTGCATTTTTAAATGATTTTTTGGGGACTGTTTATGCTTCTTCCTTTTTGAAAACTGCAGCATCACAGGAGATTCCCACAAGGCGCCCATGTGCCAGGAGTGGCTGTGAATTCCCCTGTTAGGTTCCGTCTTCATTGAGATGGCTGTGGAAGAGTCCTGGTGCCGCCAGGGGCTGGGGCAGCGGCCAGCAGGCAGGGGACACTCCGCCAACATCTACTGACTGGCTGGGGAGTGGGGCAGGCTTTTTTAGTGAGTCGTTGCTGTGTCCCTCAACATCTATGAGTGACCATAGTGGAGATGCAGGCCAGAAAAGACTAGAAATGCTTCGAGGTGGAATTAATGATGAGATGTAGATCCTCATTAAACCCAAACAAGTGCTTACTGATAATTAAAGCTGTCTGAAACCGAAGGAGCCCCTTAAATAATACGTCGTGACTCATCTGACAAGTGTGTGTGTCTTGGGTTTAGGGTTTCAGAAGCGGGAAGAGAACTTGTCTGTAAATTTACTTAATACTGATTACAACTGGGCAATCTGAATATGACTGAGGCCTATTTTATAGGTGAAGTTAAGGGATGTCAGGCAGTTTGTCTGTCTCGCCCAAGGTCGTGCTGCTGGACAATGTAACTGCCCTCCTTGGGGCAGAGGCGTGGCTGACCACAGCTGCGAGTGCAGTGCTGTGCTTATTGTCATCATCATCGCCATCACCATCATTATTTACCTAATTAACAGCAACCACTTAATCCAGAGATTTCACCCCGGCACCACTAACCCTTGGGGCTGGGCAGCTCTTTGTCCGAGAGCTGTCCTGGGCATTGGGGGTGCTGAGCAGCCCGGGACCCACTGGAGGCCAGCAGTGCCTGCTCCCCAGGCCTTCATCCTGGGGGAGAACCAGTTTCAATCTGATTATTCTTTAAAATGTCCCCTTGCTATCACACAGGCGCCCTAAAGTCAGTGTTTCAGGGTATGAAGCCCAGTACCTGGCAAACCCAACTTTAAAAGTACTGCCGTGGCTACTGAAGCCAGCAGGGGGCAGGCAGAGGCAGGTCCTGCTCCAGGGGCATGTGGGGGGCCAGGTGGGCTTCAGACCTCGCTGGCAGGCGCTCGGCAGGACTGCAGCCCAGTCCGGGACTGCCATGTAGCTCTGCCATCTTAGGGAGAATTCCTTGAAGGAATGCAGGGTTTGGTCAATCCTAGAAAACAGAGAAAATGTGTATTCACTTGGATTGAGTGCAGTGAATAGCAATATCTTTTGGAGCTTAGGTAAGTTTTCTTTTTCTGTACAGTCCAAATTTTGAAAACTAGAAATTGCATCTGATGATTATTTCTGCTTTTTGTCCAGTCTTCTTCTGTTGGAAACCTCAGTCCAATAAGCTACCACCCTTATCCCTTCTTCAATTCTTTCACATCCCTTTACCCATTCCATGTTCTAAGGGCTATCGATAAGACTCTTTTCAAGCACTACCGGTGAGTTGCCTGTTTAAACTTTGCTTTGGTTTTTATGAATTAATCGTCTCTTCACCACTTATGAATCAGCAAATTCCCCTGGAGGAAAAGCAGCACAGGATTCCAGGCTTAACTTGTGTTCCCTTCTTTCTATCATGGTCTCTCCGGGCCTGGCTGCCTTAGGAGCTCTCTGATGGCTTTTAATCTGAAGCCCTGGCTTTTAATTTGAAGCCCTCCAAAAAGTGTTCCCAATGACAACAGTGTTGACTCTGCAGCAGGTGGGTGGCACCTAACAGGGAAATGTAATCTGGAGTCATCGCTTCAAGCTGCCAGTGAAAACAATGGAGACCTGGGTAAGAATAAACCAAATATTTAAGATGTTTACATCAGTGCAACAAGCAATTAATTTAATTCCAGGAATTGAAGCAAGGAAGAAACAATGGAATAGGCAAACGAGGCTACCAAAGAAAACATTTCCTTCCATATCCAAGATCACATCCCAAGGTGTTTAGTGCTGCATGTTTAGGATATAAGTATGCAATAGATCCCTATCTACATATCCATGTGACAGTCTCAGGAGTGTTTACAAATATGCCAATCCCTTCACTGTGTAAATGAAAATATGATACTTGAAGATACAGTTTTCATTCATATTTGCCTAAAAGATTACTAAAGATGGTGGTTTAATGAAATTGCTAATACTGTGTCACAAGTTCAAGAAAATATTTTGAGGCTATACCTGAAACCAACCCTGTTAAATCCAAAGAATTTGCAGAATGCCAAACTTGAAAAGATTTCACCTCAATTTTATAACTAATTTTTTAGTGTGACAGTGGATGTAGTGTTGATTACTTTTGGCACAGTTTATTGCACTTACTATAAGAGAGTGCTAAATCAAATATAATTGTTTAAAATTTCGTGTGGTTTAGTTTTGTCTCCTAAGCTAGAATAAAAATATTCTGAAAAGTAGCAAACAGG
>PVIY010019423.1:0-45831 GCA_004026745.1 Myrmecophaga tridactyla | reverse complement strand
GCCTTCCCCATTCAGCATCATGACAGTTCCTTGGATAAAGGTATGTTTCCTGAAGTTGTGTAAGACCCAAAGCAGGGAGAGCTGAGCCGGGTGGGCATCATCAGGCATATGAAGAAGCCTGGTGGAGTGGTGGGCCGAGAGACACACGGTGGTGGGTGTAAAGCTTTGCACCTGGCCAAAAGGATCCTAGAAATGATATCCTTGAAGCCCAACCTTTAGCTGTCAGACGGGATGCTCAGGTATGCTAGGGCTCCCACAACAAAGCACCACAAACTGGGTGGCTTAAAATAACAGCAATTTCTTGTCTCCTGGTTCTGGAGGCTAGAAGTCTGAAATCATGTGTTGGCCGGGCCACGCTCCCTCTGATCCAGAAGGGGGGAATTCTTCCTTGTCTCTTCCAGCAGGAAATCCTTGGTATATTCCTTGACTTGTAGATGTTTCACTCTGATCTCTACCTCTGTCTTTACATGGCCTTTCCCCCCTGCGTCTGTCTGTTCAAAATTCCCTCCTCTTGTAGGGATAATCTGGTCTCATCTTAACCAATTACGTCTTGAAAGACCTCATTTCCAAATAAGGTCATATTCACAGGACGAGGACTTAGGACTTGGATTTATCTTTGAGACACAGTTCAACCCATCAGCCCATAGCAGTCAGAAGTGGCCCTGTTGATCAACTCCCTTTCTCTTAGACATGATGAAATCTGAGGCTGGAGAGGTGAGATGACATTCCCAAGGTCACCCAGCTAGCTAGTGGCAGCTGTGCAAGTACTAGATGGAGCAGTCTTGGGTTCACGACCTCAGATTTCATTTGCTGCCGTGCACCAGAAAACTCATGCTGGATGATGGCTACCAGAGAAGCAAATAGCATCTTGGGCTCTACCGGGTCAAGGTTTGGTGCCCAGAATATCGTCAGGGCTCCATCCACTTGCACTAGCCAGGCCTCATCTGGATGTTAATGTGCCATTCTGGGCACCACACTTAATTTTTAACTTATTTGGCTAAATTAGAACCTGCTGTTTTAATAAAGGTTAGAGTTCTAAAAAGTAATGTTACAACAATGGAAAGTGTAGGAAATTTGGGGGGGCTACATTTTGGAAGGGATGGCGACAGAAGGTGAATAGGGTGCAGAAGTTGTGTGAGAACCAGGAGCAGCCAGTCCCTGCATTCAGGAGCCTGGAGGCCTTCTGCCAGGAGGAGGGTCAGGGGCTGCTGTGGGGTGCTGGTCTCACTTGGCCTGACCAATCCCCCGAAGGGGTCAGCTCTGAATCCTCAGCGTGGCTCTCCCAGGAGGAGATTCCACTTGTCTGAAGCGCCAGGATGCAGAATCCAGACCAAAGGTTACTCAAGGTTTAGAATAATTGCTGACGTTTTTCGAGCCCTTCCTATGTGCCAGACACTGTGCTAAGATTACACTTGTCTGAAGCTCCAGGATGTAGAATGCGGGCCAGAGGCTGTGTGAGTCTTAATGGTGATGGCCGGCATTTATCGAGCCCTTCCTATTCTCATTCTATCCCCCCGCCCTACAGGGCAGCGTCTAGGCTTGTCTTGGTTGCTTCAGAAGCAGAACATTGACTGAGGCTATAAATTAGGTCACCGTCATCATCGGGAATTATTGTGATTTTTATCACCCTGGTCGTTGAGCACTTTCTACGAGCCAGGCAGTGCTTGCATGTGTTATTGTTAATCCTCACAATATCCCCATTTCTGGGTGGGGGACCAGCAGGACCCCTGCAGCGCTTTCATGCAGAAGGCGTTTGGGCAGCGGTGGGATTCAGGGTGGGCTCAGTAACCTGGAAGGGCCCCTCTCCCAAGTCTGTGATCCAAGCAAGGCAACTTGAAACACTTAATGTTTTTAAACCTGCCCTTTCTTCTGCTTATTCTCTTCCTTTTCCTTTCCCTACTTTAACATCTGCTCCAGCCTCTCCCCGTCTGCCCCCAGCCTTGGGCAAAAAGGCTGCTTGACTCCTGTGGGGGCAGGGGCGTGGATGCTGGGAGGGGCAGGGCAGGCCTCGGGGTCACGCACAGCCTCACAAACGGTCATTGTGAACTTGTGGGTGACTGCTGCAGCTTGTCATGAGTCCCCTCGAGGGCAGACACTCACATCTCATCTTTTTGTGCCCATACTTGAGGTCAGCACGTTCTTGGCCCTACCTAGTCCATTGGGCCAAATTATCACACAGATGTCTCGCTGGGGGCTGGGATGCAAATGGCAGGAATTCTGCAGCAACCCCCCCTCACCGTGGACTCCCGTGGGTGGTGGCAGGGGTGACCGCTGGCCGTGTGAACGGCTCCTGCTGCTCTCTGAGAAGGGCGCCCGTGCCTGGGCCACCCCGCCTGGCCACCCCGCCTCTTCTCACAGAGTGCGATGTCACCAGTAGTGCCGGTAACAGGGGGACGCATTGCCGCATGTGCCAGGCCCGTCTGCTTGACGGGCATTTGCTTGTTTCGCCTTCCCGGTAACACTGTGAGGCAGGCGTCAGCCCTCTCCCCATATTGCAGAGAAAGCTGTCCCTTGAGGCAGTTCTGAGTAAAATAGATAAGCGGGGCCTCATTAAAATGGAAAACTTTTGTGCATCAAGTCATGTGAGAGGTTTAGAGATGCTGGCAGATTGCTTCATAAGAGAAGTGGAAGGGAGCTTCGAAGATGAGTCAGGTCTACGTACCCTCCTCTGAAGCCAGCCACATAAGTGGCTTGCCCGGCCGGCCCCGAATCCCCCTCCCGCGATCCAGAAGCCACATCCAGACTCTGTGAGGCTGGGGCACACCCAGCCCCAGTAAATGGTTTTCAGCTGGTTACTGGTCTCTGAATGTCTCGAGGGCAAAGTCCATCTTTACCTTCACAGGGCCTCTCACTCCCGGAGTGTTTGTTGAGTGAGTTGTGGTTGTGGGGTGGGGGAGAGTAGAAAATGAAGAACGCTAAGGTGGGGTGCAGCCGAGGGGCTCTGAGGGTCCTGGGGGGATATCCTGATGGGGCAGCTTTGAGGGGTGGTTATGGAGTGGGCAGGGAGGAGTAAGGCCTGGGTATTTCCCACTTTTCTCTAGGTTTCAGCTCCGCAGGAAGTGCCCTGATTCTGAAGGACCCTGCAAAGAAGTCCCAAGAAGGCCACCCATCTCCTGCTCTGTGCCTGAGCAGGTGCTGTCTTACCTGAGCTGAGCGCGCCCTGGGGTGTCACTGTACAAGGAGTGCTCTGAAGACTCATTAATTCTGCTCATCTCCCTCAGAGATTTGGGGAATGATCATTCAGTGCTGAAGCAGGCTTACCCTGGCACAGAACCAGAGCCATTCCCAGAAGTGCAGAGAAAATTTAGCTTGATTCGCACTCCAGGAGCCTTTAGGTTCCCATCTATAAAATGGGTACAATTGAGAGAGCTCATCATACCTGCCTTCCACCAAGCCAGGCATGGGGGAGGACTCTGTCCTGTAAAGCAGGGACCAAATGCTCTTACAGGTTGGAAAGGGAGGAGTGAACATGCTAGTTTCTTGCCACTTGGTTCATATGTCCCATCTGACTTTCAGTCTCCCTGGGGGGAGGTTGGAATGGGAGGCTGGGGCCCGCTCTGATGACAGCGCCTGCCTACTGTGGCCCAGGCCTGGTGGGACTGGGTGTGGGCCTGTGGGGGGCTCTATCCTCCCACTCCTGCCGCCCCCGCCTCCCTTTTCTAGATGATCCTAGCCTCAGGGGTTGATCTGTAATGCACCTCAGTTGCCCAGTGTGTGCTTCCACTGCCCTAATTCATCCAGGAGGGATGGGTTCTTCATGCAGGAAGGTGCCAGCCGTCCCAACCTTCAGCTTGGTGATTCATTCGGATTCGGGCGAGAAAGGTTTATTTTTATTGCTACGAAAGAGGCGATCTGGCACTGAAGTTACGAGTCCTTCTCTGGAGCCTGACTGCCTGGGTTTGAATCCCAGCCTCAGTGATCTTGAAAAAACGATTCATCTCACCCTAGCTCAGCTGCCTTGATGCTAAAACAATAGTATCTGCCTCCATAGGGCTGTTAGGTGATTTAAATGAGCAAGTGCAGAGTGCAGATGGCAGGGCAGGCACGTGGTACACACACCGTCCATCCGTGGGGTTATTTATGTCTCCAGTTTTGTGCCAGATTTGTTGTCACCAAGCAGTGGCCATCAGCCGTGCTTCCATTCCAGTTCTTCGATATAAACCATCAGTGGTTTTTTTCAGTCTTATTTGAAGTGCCGTTAAATATCACCAAGCCCCACCACCACCTCGCCAACTGATTACCTCCCCTAAATCACACCTTTTGGAAATTCATTACTGCCAGGCTCCAGGCGAGGCACTGTGGGGTTCCTGAGCTGAATCAGGTGTGCTCCGTGCTCTCAAAGACCCTGTTGTACAGGGTAGAGGCAAGTGCACAATCACACACGGCTCCCTCCGTGCAGATCGGGGCTAGGGTCCTGCCTCCCCTCGGCCCCTCCTGGGCTGGGGTCACAGGGATCGTGACAGGGATGACCAAGACAGCTGTGTGCATGGCTAGTACTGCTCTCCTTTCTTCTGTTCCTAGAAGAGGGCCATCTTAAAAAAAGTATCATTGCATAAGCAACATAATGTCAAAAAGTTGTTGGCTTACAGACTCCCTCCCCCCCAATTCCAACGACTCTCTTCATATTTCTTTGCTTCCTACCTGTCCCTGCCTATAGGAATAGATCAATGCTGTAATAGATATTGTCATTAAAGAGCAAAGACACCCGCCTACACTGGAAAGCAGCGGTATAGCAGTGAGGCTGGTTTTGGGGTCTGGTGAGCTTTGGCTCAAAGGTGGGACATCTTGGGCAAATTAATTTAACTTTGTAAAGACTTGTTCTCTTGTAGCATGAGAATAATACTGTCCTCAACTCGTGACTTTGTTGCAACAATTAAAAGAGATAGTGTAGATAAAAATTCTAGTTCAGTGTGGTTGTTTAACAAAGTATACTTTTTATTAGAAAAGTTGTACATGTTTTTATGGCTGCCTGATAGTTACTTGTATCAGAATAGGGCCTGATTTATTGTGTCTAGGGCTGAAAATTTAGGTTGTTTCTACCTAAATACCTTTCTGCCTCTCTAGAGAGAGCAGAAAAGTCCCCAGTCTTGGGGGCTGGTGGCTGGGGGGTCCCTGGTGGGGAAGGTTGGAGTGTCTGTCTTCTCGGATGCTTGGGGACGTTGAGCTGAATTCGACCCTCCCCCTTTGCAGTTGCTGGCCTGGTGCTGTCAGGGGGCTGTCCAGCTAGGAGACTGCCCAGAGCCCAGCTGGGGTCTGCTGTACCCCATGCCCCCCTTTCCCGCCCCACCCCACCAGGCAGCATTTTTCTCTTCTGTGCTCTTGGGTGTTCATCCAGCTCTCTAGGGGTCTGGCCCCAGAGCCCTGCGGGTGTCATGGAAAACCCCAGCCCTGCCCAAGCCTTAAGAAAGAGGAGGGGAAAGCGTTTTTGTTTTTTTTTTTTGTTTTTTTTTTTTTTGTAATAGCCAAACAGGTATTTCCTGTCAACCCCAGGCTGTGGGCCAGGTAAATCAGCCCCCTTGTAAATTCTGAGAGGAGCCTTGCCCATGCCATCTCCCAGGGACAGGAACTCCTGGGATTTAAGAGGATCACTCTGGTCTAGAGCCATACTGTCCATTGGAACTTTCTGCAGTAGTGGAAATACGCCTTCTGCTCTTTTCAGTACAGTAGCCACTGCCTGGCCACCTGTGACTCCTGAGCAGTGGAAATGTGGTTGATTGAATTGGGATGTGTTCCAGCTGTAAAGCCCTGGGGGGGTTTAGGAGACTTAGTACAGGCAAAAAATTTAAAATATCTCAATTTTAAAAATTGATAACACTATTGAAATGATATTTTAGATATATAATCAAAATTATATATTTTGATTACCTGTTTCTACCTTTTTAATGTGGCTGCTAGAAAATACGAAACGAATTGGTTGGTGTTATCCTTTCGCTATAAAGAAATGTTCTAGAGCGTGTAGGCAGGCGGCTGCTGTTCCCCGCAAAGGGCTGAGCGGTGCCACCTGCTGCCCCAGGTCCACCTGTTCCTGTATCTGCCACTGTGGTTAAGGTGAGCAAGCTTCCCGGTGGAGCAGCCACCTTGGCAACACCTAGGGTCCTGGGAACGGGAAGTCAGGATACTGAAGGAGCTTCTCTGGGGGTGGAGTAGCTGGCTTAGGGTGGGCTTCAGGGATGGGTGTTCAGGCTGAAGGGTGCTGTACTGGGCAGGAAGTCCTGGGCACTGGCTGGTTGGGATCATGGTTGCCATTGATGGGTGCCTCTGATGCGCCAAGCCGGGTGCTAGGCACTTCACCATCCTGCCAAATCCTCCCACTCACCCCGGCTGCAAGGTGCCATGATGCCCATTTTGCAGATGGGGATAACTGAGAGTCTGGTGGGACCTTGCCTGGCCCCGAGTCCCGCTGTTTAGTCAGTACAGGAGCTTGTGGTGAGACCCCGTCTGCCCCACACCACCTCTTTCCAGTTCTCGGTCCCTCTTTTTCCTTCAACCCACACTGGGTCATCAGGAGCTTCCGAGTCAGGGAGCCCATCCTGGGAGAGCACCATTTGTCCCCACTGGCCCCCATTTCCTGTGCTCCCTAAGTTTTGGCCTCAGTTTTAGAGTGACCCATCAGAGAACCCAGGTGCAGAGAGGCTGAGCAGCGAGTGCTGCCTCCTCAGCGTCTGCAGAGCCAGCAGGGGGAAGCCCAGGTATCCCGAGTATAATTCTGCTTTTAAACACTGCATAGATTTTCACTGAAGAGGCCAGAACCTCCCATGAGGTGTGGTTTGGAGGAGGGGCAGACCCAGCCTGGTCCTCCACCCACTTGTCCAGGGGCCCTGGAAGTGGTGTCATCACGTAAATACAGCCCCCCAAATGCCAGCATCCATTTCCCCTTCCTCTTAGCACCCGGGGAATTGTGCAGTCTTCTGTTTCTGTGCACATCCACCTGGGCAGCGCAACGCCTGCTCGCCCCACCTTGGCCTGAGATAACCTCTGTGGTTTTCCCTTTTCCCATGGACTTCCGGTCCTTCCTGCCGAGGGCTGCCTCACGGCAGAACCAACAGTCTAGGAGAGCCATCCCAGTCGAGCCTGGGAGGGTGATGGGCTGCCCTCCACCACTGCTCTTCCCGGGTGTGTTTGTCTCACAGGCCCCGGCAGATAACTTCACTGTAAAAGGAGAATGTTGGTGATGATAGAACATACTCTGAAGAGCTGTGAGAACGTGTGAAAGTGAAGCACCATTACCAGTGGGAGTGGTCATATTAGATTGTTTCATGGACTTTTTTTTTTTTATTGTGAAATATAATCTATATACAAGAAAGCAAGAAATTTCCAACGACATTGTAACAACTAATTGTAGAACAGATTTCACTTTGGTATGGGTTACAGTTCCGCAGTTTCAGGTTTTTCCTTCTATCTGCTCAAGACCCGGGAGACTGAGAAATACCAATATAATGATTCAGCAGTCATACTCATTTGTTAAATGCTGTCTTCTCTGTTATAGCTCCTCCTTCTCCTTTGATCTTTCTCCAGATCTTTAGGGGTATTTGGGCTGTACCCATTCAGTCTTTTTCGTGTTGGAAAGGGCTGTTGCACGATGTGGGCTAGGGATGGAACTAGTTGATGTTCTGGAGAGGCTGGCCCCTCTGGGTTTCAGGACTTATCTGGCCTGGGAACCCATCTGAGGCTGTAGGTTTCTGGAAAATAATCTTAGTACGTGCAACTTTTCTGGAATCTCAGAGGCCTACATGTTCTTTAGGGTTGGCAGGAATGGTTTTGGTTGGGGTTTGGGAAACCGTGGTAAATTACAGTATCTAGCAGAAGCTTGTGTAAGAGTAGCTTCCAGAATAGCTTCTTGACACTATTTGAACTCTCTCAGCTACTGATACTTTATTTTGTTACATTTCTTCCCCCCCCCCCCCGCCCCTGTTTGGTCAAGTAGGCATTGTCCATCCCATGGTGCGAAGGCCATGCTCATCCCTGGGATTCGTATCCCACATTGTGAGGGAAACTTTTACCCCTGGATGTCATGTCCCGGGTAGAGGGGAGGGTAATGATTTTACTTGCAGAGTTGGGCTCAGAGAGATGCCAATTCTGAGCAACAAAAGAGGTCCTCTGGAAGTAACTCCTAGGCCTAACTGTAGGTAGGCTAAGCTTTTCTGCTACATAAGTAAACTTCACAAGAGCAAGCCTCAAGATCAAGGGCTTGGCCTATTGATTTGGGTGTCCCTAATGTTTGAGACAGTATCAGGGGTTTCCCTGGTGGTAAAGCTTAATGGTTTCATGTTTTTTCTCCCATCCCTTGAGGGACTTTGCCAGTACTTTGTAATTATGTGCTCAACGTATTCTGGGATATATGTGGGCATTGCATTAAGCTGTACAGAATTATAAGCTCACATTCCCATTCTGGGCTCCATGTGTTTGGGTTGTTTAAATAATCTGCATTTCATGGACATTTTCAAGGCACAATGGCATTGGAGAGAATATGGGATTTGGGAGCTAGAGAAATCCCAGCTCTACCACTGAATAGTTGAGTGGCTGCGGATAACTCAGCATCTCCAAGCCTCAGTTTCCTTGTCTGTAGAACAGGGTGGTTGAGAGGATTGAATGAGTACATGTGCCTGGCATGGTCCTCATAGGTGCCCAGTGGACTCTTCATTTTTCTGAGTGCTGGGGCAGTGCTGCGATCTGCTTAGCTGAAGGCTAGCAAAAGAATGTTTGTCTAACATCTTTTAAAAGTTTACAAATACCATTTCCTGGCTTAGTTTTTTGCAGTAAGTGAATTTTAATCCTTTGAACGTCCTGTGTGCCTCCCAGGCACACTTCAGAGCCAGTGTTGTCTCAGCATTAAGAGCTGCTTTACCCCTGTAATAAGTGGCTCTTTATAAATTGCACTGTGCCTTCTTGTCCCCTGATCCTCACGGCTGTTCCCATCTCTGAAGTTGGAGTCTCTCCACATGGGGATGGCACACACAGCTCTGGGAGAAATGATCGAGAATCTTTAAAAAGACTTGCCATCAGCATTCTGTGCTATTTGCTTTTTTTTTCCTCAGGAAAAAAGTGAGAAAGGGGGAGAAGGAGTTCCTGGATAGAGATTTCATACATTTTGCTCTTGCAATGTGGTTGGTTTTGTAGAGGTGGACCCCAAACATGCTGACTTGGTGGGGACACTGGCAAACGCTGATAAGCTTGCCATTGATAACTCCCTCGGCCCCTGCTGAGCTCTGTCTGATGTAGACACTGTCATGGCGTCTTAGAGCTGGAAAGGGCCTCTTCCCATTTCCCTTCAGTCTGAGTGCTCTGAAAGTTCTGGGGCGGTGGTGGTGAGCACCTGGGGAAAACCTGTCAGGAGGGGGGAGGCACGACAGCGATCCACTCTGATGGGGAGAACCTGATACTCATCCGTGGGCTGGGGGCAGCAGAGAGCGTCAGGGCTGAGGAAGTCACGTTGAGGGACAGCGGCCTGCCCTCTGGACATGTCAGATTGACTCCTCTCATGAGGGACCCGCCGAGAGTTGGGCATAGGTTCCTGCAGGACCTGGGGGCTCATGGGCTGGTAGGATATGGTGGCGGTGACTCCATCGAGCTGCCTGTCCGGAGAGAATGCGTGATTTAAAGATGGTGTGGCCAGCCGTGGAAGCTTGGGAGAGAGGGTGGTTATGAGTCAGGCTTCGGCGGTGCCCAAGCAAGGCTGCCCAGAGGAGAGGGCACCTCACCCTTAGGCTCCTGTGCATTTCCTCCTGTTGGCGTAACCAGCGCTGTGGTTAGTTGCAAGCATCCGCCTATCTTTGCCCCATGCCACCAAACATGCCAGTTCTTCCAGCTTGTTTTAGGGGTAAGGTTAGGGCCAGCTCACTGAGTTAGGGCAGGCTCTCTAAGTACACGTTTGCTTAAGTGTAAGCCTGCTCACCGCGGGGAAGACTCACGCAGATTCACGCAGATTTTCTAAGATTGCAGAACCCAACATGGCAGATTCGGAGCTTAAATAATAAAGTGGCTCTGTGGAATTGACAGCTCCTGTGTGCGTTAGGTTTGCTTGAACCGACCCTCGGGTTGGGTGTAGGCCGGGTCCTGCAGTCCTTGTCCCCTCATTGAAGTCCGGCCGGACTCAGCTCTGGCCCTTGCTCTGAAGACTCCAGCAGAACCTGCACCTCTTTCTACCTGTGGTGACCCTTCTAGAGCTTCCTGAGCTGCTGCTGTCTTAGGAACTCCACCCCCCATCCCCCATTGCTAACCTAGGGGGTAAATGCATGTATCCCACACTTATTCTAGTTTTGGAAAATAGAGATTAATCTACTTGCAGCAGCCAGGGAAGGATGAAATGCTGCCCTTGCCTGTTTCTGGCCAAATGCAAATCGAGCACCCCCTCTCTGAAACCACTGTCCAGATAAAGAAGTGGGACCTCACCAGGACCCCAAAGTCTCCCCATGCTCTACCCTGAGCATGTCCCCTTCCCTCACTACCCAAGAGTAACATTAGCATGACTTGTATAGAAGCCACTCCCCTACTTAAAAAAAAAAAAACATCAGTAATATACATCACGTTATTTAGTTTTGTTTTATTTAAGGAGAATTACACTGTATATATATGTGGTCTGGTTTCTTTTGCTCAGCGTTATGTTTGTAAAATTCATGCTTTTTTTTGTTGCACTTACCTATCACCTGTTCTTTTGCATTACTGTGTCTTATTCCACTGACTAATGCAGTTAGCACAATTTTTTTATTCATTGCCCTATCGG
Organism: Myrmecophaga tridactyla; assembly: GCA_004026745.1. Taxonomy (NCBI): domain Eukaryota; kingdom Metazoa; phylum Chordata; class Mammalia; order Pilosa; family Myrmecophagidae; genus Myrmecophaga; species Myrmecophaga tridactyla. Next base: position 35,111 of record PVIY010019423.1, on the reverse strand, counting down.
TGAATGTTTGGTTTGTTTCCAGTTTGGAGAATGCATACAGTGCTGCTGTGAACATTCTTGTACATGCCGCTTGGTAAGTGTGTATGTGTGTGTGTGCGCGCGTGTGCTTGTGCATACTTTCTGTTGGGTGTACCTGGCAGTGTAATTACAGCGGGAGCAGATGGGAAGGGTTGGCTCAGTTCAGTAAGCATGTTTCTGCTGGGACCCTGGAGAAGATTTGTCCACCATCCTGCCTCTGGATGCTCTGGTTTGTCTCTGAACTCCTGTTCAGGACATATCACTTTTCCAGGTATTGTGGGGAGTCAGGAACCAAAGCTTGGGAATAGCGTCTATAGTTGGAACGTATGAGTGGTGTGTGGCCAGAGCGAGAAGGTTGATCAGGGGGGCGTATGGGCTGTGTGCAGTCTCTCATGTGCACTGCAGCTCTCCGGAGTGGGCCTAAATGCCCGGCCCCCCTGCTAATTGAAGCTTGGTCTCTGCCTGCGGCACATCCTACCCAGTGGCTTTGGAGCCCTTCCTGCATAGTGAGTGGAGAGAGGTTAGGAGAGCTGAGGTCCTGGCTGAGTCTCCTGGCGACTGCTTGCAGTGCAGCTAAGCTCTTAATTTGTTTTCATAATCGAAGCAAAAAGGTCCCATTGTGGCACTAACGCCTTTGCCATAAAGCGCTTTTTGTTTCCTAACAAAATTCCAAGTTGCAAAAGCAAGTCAGTTTATCAGAGATGCAATACCAATTAATGGCCATTTGCCACTTACAGCAACTAGGCAAGTTCCCAGTGAGTAACTATTGGCCAGCCGGAATGTTCTTGGGGCACCCCAAAGACACACAAATACTTTGCGGGGTGGTTAGAAAAACAAAGAAAGATAAGGAGAGTCATTTTGTCACCCTGGGATTATAATCTGATACTGATGTCAGAGTTCATTTGGCGCCATGTTTCAGAAAATCCAAATAACACTGGGTTGAACGAGTAAGGGGGTTATTTTTCTTGTGAAATAAGAAGTCGAGAGGCAGGCAGTTCCAGGGCTGCATGCTGCTTCTTTCTGTCTTTCTGTCCTACTGTCCTTAGCACATGGCCTTTTCCCTCATGTTCTCAAAATGGCTATTATCTCTAGACTTCACATGTGCATTCCAGGCAAGAGGAATAGGGAGAGCTTTTGCCAGCTGATTCAGCTGGAAAACTAACTTCCTTGAAGTACTGAGCAGTAGGCTTCCCCTTACATTTCACTGGCTAGAGCCGGCTCTGGTAGCATCCACTGGTTTGCAAGGGAGTCTGGAAATCTAAGAGTTTTTTTTTAGCTGAGCACATTGTTTCTCTGAACAAAAAAGAGGCTTTCCCCTAAGTCACGGCAGAAGAGGAGAAGGGACATGGGAAGGCAGCTAACAGCATTTGTCAGGATTCACTGGTGGCATTGGGAACGAGTTGTTTCACATGAAGTGAATTTCCCTGGTAACTGAAATTACTCCTTTAAACACCAACATGTGTTTTAATCATTTAAAACGAAACCTTTTCCAAGATGGTGCACATGTTTTCTTCTAAGCAATCTAATCTTTTTTTTTCCCCTCCTTTTCCACAATGCCTGGGAGTCTCAAAATGCTCTGCTGAGATGTGGTTGATGGATTAATTTGTGCCTTATATAATGGTCCTGGAAAATTATGCTTTTTGAGTCTTGGATCTACTTTGGAATTTTTTCCCACTTCCGTTATTGCTGTCACATCTTGTGGTGTCTGTATGCTCAGCTCTGTATACTGTGGTCCTTCTCTCCTTCAAATTTTCTACTTTCTGCATCCCTTGGGTAAGAGAGACCAGGAAACCCAGTATGACAGAAGTGTCCATGGGCTAAGGGAGAGGTACTGGGACAGAAGGCTCTCTTTGGGTTACGTGGAGCTTTTGTGAATAGATGCTAGGCCTGCTTTGTCAGCTCAAAGGCATTTGAGCTTTTCTGGCCTGCCAGATATACCAGTGAATTATTATACTTTTTTTGTAAATGAGGAGTGGGAGTTTTCAACCATATCCTCCATTCAAGGTGGTATTGGGCAGTTTTCCATGGCAGACTTTGTGCTGGCCTTCTTATCACCACTCAAAATAATTCCCTCCTTGCCTCACTTATCCCTGAGAATGTATATCCCCATTTGATAAGCACACCACCTATAAAACTGGTTTGATAAAGAGTTATATCTAGGCCAAAGGAGAAAATCGAGAAAAGGTGGCTGTGTGACTTTGGACAAGTTACCTAATCTCTCAGTGCCTATTTCATCATCTGTAAAAGGAGGATAGTAATAGTTGCCTCAGGATTCAATGCAAGAAATAAATGTGAATGAGTTCATGAATGGAATAATGCCTATTATATAGTTAATGCTAAATAAAAGAATAGAAATCTATTATAATATTATCATCATTATCATGGGTGGGGGTATGTTCACTGTGGGCTTGAGCTAGCCTGGGAAGGTGTTTGGAAAGAGACCAGTCTGAGCCCTGTTTCTCTAATGACAGAGGTAAATCTGTTGTAGGGACAATAGCCTTGAGTCAAGTATGTCTTTGTCCTTGTTCCCTTCCAATGACAGTGCAAAGTGAACTTCCTTTCTTCCTTCCAATAATAATTTTACTATCTCATTATAAAAATATGTTCATTGTAGAAAATTTTTGAAAACATAAAGAAGAAAATTTTTAAATCACTCTTAAAAAACTGTATAGAGGGTGCATGGGTGGTTCAGTGGTAGAATGCACGCCTTCTATGCAGGAGGCCTGGGTTTAATTCCTGGACCATGCACGCCCCCACCCCAATATATATATATATATGTATATATATATATGTATATATATATATATACATATATATATATAGTGAGAGAGAGAATTTTTGAAACATGGGACCTCTTTACTTTTGGCTTTGTAACCTACTTCCATTTTCATTCATCACTAAATCAAAAGTGAACTCTCGGGTTGTTAAATATGATTGTGTGGGATTGCCATTGGATGGATTTTTACCTGGAGGTGCAAGAGAGAACTGGTCTTTGACTGGTTTTCCTGGATAATCTTAGGAAATCCTCCCATAACCCACCTACTTTTGTCCGCCCTAAGGATGAGGAAATTGCAGTTGGGGCCCTAGCTTCTGATTGTGGGCATTGCACACTAGGATTGTGGATAGATTTGGGGTCCTGGTATGATTTCAGATACAAGCAGGAACATAATTAAGGAAGAGGGGCTCGGTAAGCTAAAGCAATCTGCAATTCAAGCTGCTTAGTTATATAATCAGTCATTATTTAGGACGTCAGGATGTTCTGGATACAGAAATAATTAAGACATGGACTGTGGCCTCAAGGGGCTTCCAGTCCAGTGGGTGAGAAAGTTAAAAAATCAATTAGTACAACAAGTTGTTAGGGAGGCCCTGATTGAAATCTGTCCTGGCCCCAAAGGGAGCATCAGGGAGGAGGTCAGTCTTTCCTGGGGGGAGGGGAAGGCCACTGGAACTGCCCAGGACTTACAGAGGAAGGGCATTCTCTGAGAGGGGCCTTGTGAGCAGGGCGCTGGAGGTGTGATGGATTAGGTTAGCAGCATGATGAAGCAATAGCTCCACCTTTTCATTCCTTAAACGATTTAACACTGGGTGGGGAAGCTGCATTTGTGAGATTTGTCAAGAACTTCAATATTCTTAAAGAGAAAGAAGGCAGAAAGCACTCTGGTTGAAAACACCCTAAATTTTTCTTCCCTTCTCTGGGAAGGGTAGACTTACCCCCCAGAACATTATAGAAATAATTTTCATTACCTCTGGGGTTGGCAGTTCATCCATCCATCCACCCACCTACTCCCCCACCCAGCCACCTGTCTGTTCATCCATCCGTCCATCCATCCATCTGTCCGTCATCTGAGAGCCTGTTCTCTACTGGGCACTGTGCTGGGGATACAGATGTTGAAAGGGCACCGAATCTGCCCTCATGCGCCCCTCATAATCTTTTGAGGGAGGTGAGCAGTTGCACTAATAACAGTCTATCATGACCAGGCCTGGGTGAAAGTGGAGATGGGAGCAAGAACTTTGTTGGGAGGGGTGGGGGAGTTCAAGGCATGGCGCTCATAAGGAAGGAAAAGCATAGCAGAGCACGGTCCTGCTAGTGATGGGAAAATGTCTTATTTCCTAGTTGTGTGGACAGAAGACAGGGAAAGAGCCCGTAAGGAAAGAGACATCCACCAGGGCCTGTGCTGGCTGGGTGCTGTAGGGAATTATTAACCCCACAGAGCACTGCATTTATATGAAATGGAATCATGCAATATTTGTCCTTTTGTGTCTGGCTTCTTTCATTCAGCATAATGTTTTCAAGGTTCATCCATGTTGTCGCATGGATCAGAGCTTTATTACTTTTTATGGCAGGGTAATATTCTGTCCTACGGATATACTACGTTTTATTTATTCATCTGTTGATGGACACTTGGGTCATTTCCAACTTTTAGCTATTGTGAATAATGCTGCTGTGAACATTTGTGTGTGAGTATCTGTTTGTGTCCCTGTTTTTATGTGCCACGTAGAATTGTAGAGGTGAGGACTTTGTGGCCCAGAGGTTGGGTGATTTATCCAGGGCCAGGTTGCCTAGAAATGGCAGGGTTGGTATTGGCCTGGGGCTTGTTTGGCCCTGAAGCTCTGGCTCCTTTGACCACACCCTCAAGTGTGGAACTCTTTTGACCCTCTGGGCTGCAGAGCTCACTTCTGGGTCTTGCAGACTGCTTGCACGAATTGGGGTGAGGTCAGAGTCTGACCAGAGGCCTCCTCCAAATAGTGGCTTGAGATGGTCAGCAAACGTGGCTCCTCTGCAGAGGGGCAGTCTGGGTGACTTGGGGATGAGGTTTTTGTTTAATCAAAATGGTTTGCACATGACGCGGATGGCCCCCACCCCTTAACAGTCCCAAAGGGCTCCACACCCCTCAGACATGGGGATCTGGCAAAGTGCTGCTCTTCTCTGGGCCCCGGTTTCCCACTCTCCAGAGGCAGGCCCAGGCCTGCCCATTATTCGGGGCAGTGATGGGGTTGAATCACCTACACCCAGAGGCAGAAGGATGAGAGATCCCCCTCAGGATGGGTAGTTCAGCAGTTCCTCCCCATGCTCATTTTACAGCAGAGGAAACTGAGACTTGTTTAACTGCAAACGTTTGGTGAGTCTGTGGTATCGGTGAAATGTCCTCCAAGCTCCTGGCTGCGGCAGGTTTTATGCCGTAAACTAGTAAGTGGGACGGGAACATCAGTCTGCATCCCACTGCAAGCCACAGGCCTCCGGCTGTCACGCTGCGTGGGACCTCCCTTCTCTGCACAACCTTGCCTTGGACCCTCTACCAAGGTGAGAGCTGAGGTTCCTATGGGGCCTGTAGTGTGAGCTGCTAGAACTGCCAGGTCTGTGGGTTAAAACCCAGCCAAACCAAACAAAAAAGCATGGAGCTTTTCTGAGCTTTATGACTTTGTAAACCTGGCTGGGGGCAGCAGTGAGGGAGCCAGAGTCAGGGACCAAACAAAAGACCCTGGCACAGGCTCTGAAAATTGGCTGCACCACTTAAAAGCTGGGTGCCTTGGGAGAAGCTCTTAACCCAGTTGAGCCTCAGTTTCCCCATCTGAAAATGGGAAGAGGAACATTGATCTTGCCAGGGCTGCTGAGAGGTAAAGGGTGCAAGGCATGGTGCCCAGGGGGAGGTGAGAGCTCAGCGATTGGCAGATGGGAGAGGATGTCGGGCACTTCGCTAAGCACTAAATCTAATTATTTCATTTCATCCTACAATATTTCCTCTGAGGCTGGTTGCACCATTTCCATTTTACAGATGAGGAGATGAGGTTCTGAGAGGTCCAGGTTCACATAGCAAGTGGAGTTTGACTCCCAGATTCTTTCCATCTTACCATGAGAAAATTTCCATTCCCTGGGAAGATGGCCTGCCATAAACTGCAGCAAAGGGATTTAGGTCACACCCTGGACGCATTCCTGGTTCCAAGTGGTGTCTGTATCTTATTACAGGCCAGGCGGCAGCAGATTACAGCCTGTAAATATCCTCGTAAGAGCCTTTACGTGCCTGTGGAAGGGGCAGAATTGCTTTTTTCTCTTCTCTGGACATTAACTTTGGAAAGATGAAACTTCTGGATCTGTGGCCAACAGAATCAGCAGAAATTAAAGGAGAAAGAACTTAGACCTGGGCCTAGCAAACAGAAAATGCTGTGGCTGCTCAAAGGTGTTTGTTGATAAATTGAAAATAAATAAACAAATCAACGAAATGCTAAGGCCATTGGCCCCGAAGTCTCCGGTCTGTGCTGGCTCTTCCGTGGCACAGCTCTCACAATGGAGCTTTGTTCTCCGCCCCTTTGTCTGAAGGGGGCCTCTGGGCGGCTGACTCAGGCCTGCTGAGTTTCCCAGGCCCTGTCCCCAGCTCCTGTTTGTGGCAGGGGCTCCCCTGGGGGTGGGGCCGCCCCCTGTTGCATGGGTGGAGGGGACCCAGGATGCGGCCTTCACACTGTGGGTCTCTGCCCCTAGGCCTGCTCCCTGGGGGGCGGCATCAGCTGTCTGAGAGCAGGTGGAGAGAGGGTGAGCTTTGGAGCTGATCAGAGCCCCCGTTTGTTCATTTTCCTAACGGGAATTGGAGGCTGCTGCCCTTGATCCCTGTGGGAAGAGACCAGGCAAGATGCTGAACCTCAGCAAGCCCTGCTCCCCCCACCCACGTTTCCAGACTTGAGCCAATTCTCATTCTCGGGTCTGTTTCCCTGTCTGCAAAGTGGGGTGCCTCCCCCCCCAGGGTCGTCACAAGGATGGGATGAGCTGCCCCATAGCCCGTGGTTAGGGTGTCCTCCAGCGCTGGTGGCTGCCTCCAATGGAAACATTAGTTAGAACCAACTGTGGCTGCACAGTAGAATCAGCTGGGTGCTTTTAAAACCTGCTGATGTTGGGAGCACAGCCCCAGGCCAGTTAAGTCCATATCTGGGGTGGGCGCGTCCACATCCGGGCATCTGTGTTTTTATTCTCCTTCAGGGTGATTCTGACACAGAGTGAGGGTTGAGAACCTCCAATTAAGAGTTCTGGAGCCGAAAGGACTGTCCAAGTTGCTTGTCCCACTCTTTCGTTTACCCACAAGGACGATGAGTTGGCAAAGGCTACCGTGATAGAGGCAGACTGAATTAGAACCAGGTTTCCTGCTGTCCAACTTTGCATTCCCCAAAATACTGACGGCTGCTTCGCTCCTCCTCGCTTTCATGACCACGGGAAAGAACGGCAGTTGTGATTGGAATGTAGACTATAGAATGTCTGCTCTCCACCCAAGTTGATCGTGAGACCAGGCTTAGCAGTCATCTCCTCCAGGAAGACTTCCTACAGACCTCCCAGTTAGCGTATAACCTTTTGGTTCTCTGTGCTCCCCTTTATTTTGTGCCTTATTTTACCATGGCATTTTTTCCCTCAAAGCATCAACAATGATTTGTTTTCTAGGCTGTGAGGTTTCTGAGGGCAGGACCTGGGTTATAGCTATGGTTGTACACCAGCTGCCTGGACAGGGCAGGCAGCAGTGAACATTGCTGGAGCAGAAGGCATACCAGACCCTGAGCATCGAGCTGGGGGGAGTGTTTTGTCGCTCTTCTGAGTCCCCAGGATAACTGGGTCAAGGCAACTACCCTTTCCTGTTTGAAGCTTCAGGTGCAAAATGCACGGCGAGGCAAAAAGTCAGGAAAAACAGGACTGGGAAGGGGCTGTGAACTTGACCACATAAAGATGGGCTCACCCAAAGATAAAGTTACCGTTCCTCCCGTGCAGAGCCAGCCCAGCCTCCCCCTGACCCTCCAGCCCGGCTCCCTTTGGCAGTGGGCTGATGCAGTGGACATGTCACAGCTGGGATCTGGCTTGTGTTTGGAAATAAACAAATTGGGCCCTTTCTTTGCCTGAGACTTCCTTTTATTGGGAGGGAGATGCTCACAAGCCACCAGCTGAGATGAGATGTTCCTTTCCAGCAGCTGGAGTGCTGTGGAGAAGATGAAGGGCTCTGTGGTTGGTCAGACACTGTCCTCTTCTGCCTTTACGTTGGTGTTTGGGGAAGGCTTGAGGGAGCAGATTTGATATGAAATAATTTGGGAGAGGGAGTAGATGCAGAGGGCTAATTTTTTTTTACTTCTTCAAATGCTGCAGAGAAGAGTCTTCTTCATCGTGCAGGGCTTTTTGGAGAGTGAGTCATGCACTCATTCTAAATATTGGCTGCCCACCTAAAATGCTTTACTCAGGATGGCCCATGCTCAAAATGCTGCCTCATCCCAGGTGGCATTTTGGGGAGATGAGGCTCAATTGGAGGGGATGTCTGTGTTCCTGCTGAGCTAGTTCAGAGAATTAAGAAAAAAGGAATACAGAATCTTGCTACCATCATGCTAGGTAGGAATTGGTGGTTCCAAGATAAATATGACATGGTTGGATTCCTTCCTCTCTCATCTGGTACCTGTGAGAGTAAATTGGTACTACCACTGTCAAGAGAACTTTGATTAAATCTAGTAAAGTTAAGGATGCACAGAAGTTACAGGCAGAAAGTTCACTTCTGGGTGTTTAGGTAAAACTCCCACACAGGCAACACCAATGGACCTTGAAGACATTGTGTTGAGTGAAATAAGCCAAACACAGAAGGATAAACAGTATATGATATCACATAAGCAGAATAAGCAAATTTATAGAGTCGGAAACTAGAATACAGGTTATCAGTGGCCGTGGTGGGGAAAGGGAATGGGGAGGAGTTTGGAGTTTCTGTTTGGGGTGATGGAAACCTTTAGGAAGTGGAGGGGGTGATGGCACACAACATTGGGACTGTAATTAACACTGCCAATTACATATTTGAATTTGATTAAAAGGAGAAATTTTATGTCGTATATATTTTACTAGACTAAAAATTTTAAAAACCATAGGATTGTACAATGTAAACAGTGAACCCTTATGTAAAGTATGGATAAATAGTTAATAGCATAATTATAATAATGTTTCATCAATTGTAGCAAAGCTACTACACTAATGCAAAGTATTAATACTAGGGAAAACTGCATGTACGAGGGGGATATATTGGAACTCTTTTTTGCATTTTTTTTGTAAACCTGCAGCTTCTCTAATTAAAAAAGCAAGGGCTCTGAGGCTGGCAGTGGTGGCTCAATAGCAGAGCTCTCACCTGCCATGCCAGAGACTCGGGTTTGGTTCCTGGTTCCTGCCCATGTGAAAAAAAAAAGCAAAGGCTCTGGGAGTGGTATAAAGGGAGCTTGAATTTCAGTTTCTTATTAAAAGTATCTAAAAGAAATATGACAAAATGTTAATATTTATTAAATCTGCTGGTAGGTATATGGATATGTGATATTTTTTCGCTATGATTGTTGTATTTTTGAAATATGTTATCTAACAAATGAGAGACATGTAATTGCCATGAAGTTGCTTACAACTGGGGAAAAACTGTCAACTATGGGCTTCCAGATAGTGAATGCTGATGTTATTGACCAAGACAAGGAATTCAAGAGGAGACCAGTTTGGGTATTAGCTAGTTCAGTTTCATTTCATAGCAACATCAACAAATACAATAATAGTGGCTCAAACAAGTTAGTTTTTTTACCCCTTCATAAAGTCTGTAGGTAGGTAGCCCAGGGGTGGGTGCTACGAAGTCATCAGGGAGTCAGGTTCCTTGCAGATCACCCCACTGCCATGCTGGAACTATGTGCCTTGTCCTCACATTCCAACATGGCTGCTAGAGCTCCAGCTATTGCATTGACTTTCCAAGCAGCAGGATAGATGAAGCGTTGACAAAGGATGTATCCTTTCAATATTCTTTCTGAAATTACCCTGTGAAGCTTTCTTTCACATGCCATTGGCCAGACATTAGTCACACAGCAAAATGTGTTTCTAGCTAAATGGCAGCATGCTGTTAGGAAGAAGGGAGAATGGAAAGCAGGAGGCAACTAGATGGTGAAGGTGCAAAATAGAGTAAATTTGGCTCAGACCTGATGAGTTTGAAATGAACAGGTAGGCTATTCATTTGGGAATTGGATAGAGCAGTCAGTCTGGAGTTGGTGAGGGGTGGGATTCAGAGTCGCTGATTTAGGTGGGGATGAAGCTCCTGGGAAGGAGGCTGCTGAGTGGTCAGAGAGGTGGGGGAGACCTGGAAGAGAGCATGAAGTGGGTGCTATGGGGGGCGGGGGCATGTCTGGGAGGAGGGCCTTTGGCCAATTGCCCCAGCGAAGTCAGGCAGGTTGAGGGTGGAAGTAAGACTCTGGGGGCTTCTGCAGGAGTGGGTTCTGTGAGATGGAGGGATGAGACACAGAGGAGCAGGGAGGAATTGAGGAAACAGCTGAGAGGATGTTTCAAGACTTTTGGGCCTGAAGAGAAGGAGCAAGAGAAGGTGAAAGCTGGAGGGAAAGTGGTTTCTTAAACCAGAACGACTTGAATGAGAGTTTGGAGGCTGAAGGACAGCCAGGACTCCGTTCCCCCTACACCCCCACCCCCCTCCACTCCCCCTTCTAGAGTGAAGGAGGTCACCCAGGAGGTGTGACAGCAAGTGGGGCGGGGAGTTCAGGCTGGGACAGGTAAGTGGGGGGAGTTCAGGCCAGGGGCCTCTACTGTCTGTATAGGGGTTTGCAGTTTCTGAGGCCGGTAGGAGTGCTGACCTAGGAATTGTGAAAGAACAGGAATTGGGTAGAAGCAAGTAAAAGAACTGCTAAGCCATAGGAAGGAGGTAAAAACCAAAACTTTGAATGACTCCAACCCACCTGCACATCCAGTTTTCTACTGTAGCAATCACAGGAGCAGAGAGAAACCAGTTTCCAGTATCAGGAGGCTGCACTCTGGGTGTCAGGAAAAGGCAGGCGGGTTGTGAGGTTGAGTGTGTGTGTGTGTGTGTAGTTCAAGCACATTTAAATGATATTTGGTATACTCTGCCCTAAAAGGAAGAGAAGGATGGGATACATTAAAGAAACTTTCTGTTAGAAAATGTGAAAAAGCAAAAAAAGCATTGGCCTATGAAAGATGTAAATGTCAGAGCTTTTTCTCACATTGCTAAAAATCTGATCATTTTAGACAAACAGAACTGGTGCTCTCAGCTATCCCAATCAGCACTCCCGTACATCTTGGCTTGCTTTAATTATCAAGCTACTTATACAGTATTTAACATTAATATAGTTAGTGTAAATATAACATATTGGTCCTTGCAGAAGGGAGTGCACAGGTGGGGAGGGGATACTGAGGCCAGGCTGTGCTCCATTTGCCAGGAGTGTATTCTGTGCAGGGCTGGGCTGTCTGCAGAGAAAAGGACACCTTCTAACTTGCACAAAGGCACCCTATGGGCTAGTTCTAGCCTTGACCTTGGGCAAGTTACCTAATTTCTCTGTGCATCAGATAAATGTCAAGTGTTTGGAATGGTTACAGCACATGGTAAGCACTGTGTAAACATTGGCTGCTATGATTATATATAGTAGGGGGTGTTGAACCTACTAAGTCTTCCCTGTAGGCTTATCTGTAGGGTTTGCCAAAGCCTATCATTTAGTGTGGGGGTGGGGTGGGTGTCGGGTCCCGACTGCTTTCAGTTCTGTCGCTGAGCTTGCATTTCTTTTCCAAATGGTTCTTTCCAAACCTGAAGCTTGCCTATTTTTTAAAAAAATTTTTATTGAGAAATCTTCACACACATACAGTCCATCCATAGTGTACAATCAGTGGCTCACAATATCATTACCTAACTATGTGTTCATCATCATGATCATTTTTAGAATATTTGTATCACTCCAGAAAAAGAAATAAAAAGAAAAAACTCATACATCGCATACCCCTTACCCCTCCCTCTCATTGACCACTAGTATTTCAATCTACCCAGTTTTTTACCCTTTATCCCCTTCCTATTATTTATTTGTCCTTATTTTTTTACTCATCTGTTCATACCCTGGATAAAAGGAGCATCCAACACAAGGTTTTCACAATCCCATGGTCACATTATAAGAAGCTTGCCTGTTGTTATGGCAGCTGACAATGATGGATGGTTTGAGCCTAGGAACCCCCAGAGGGGCTTGCAGTTTGGAATTTTGCCTAAATCCTTTCCCTAAATGGCAGGCCAGAGAAATATATGTGGGTTCCAGGAATGAGAGCAGCACTCCCCCATCAAGAACCATTTCAGTGGAAGGTGTGGCCATACCCAGAGGGCAAACGGGTCTTTTTAGGAGCTAGAAATATAACTTCTTGTTCATTTCCTCCTTTTGGACCCAAATCAGCATGAGAACAAGCTATGAGAACATTAGTAACTTCGACTATAATCAAATACTTCATCTCGGTCACCACCATCTTTAGAAGAATAACTTTTCATACTTTGGTGATTTTAGAACAGACATCTTTCATACTTTAATATTTCTAAAATTGAGGTGCATTGTACAGTGGCTTCAATGTAGTATTTCTTCATTTTCCCAAAATATTATTGTTACATTGATGGCATGTCTTCTAGTTGAGGATAAGTGTTCCTGCTGCCCAGGATGGCTTTTGTTTTATCGGTCAATAGAGAGGGCTCTAACCTCCTTAGCTTGGAGAGTAGATAGGGTCTTCTTGCCAGCGTATCTAGGAAGTATTCTATATACATTAGTGCATTTAGAGGAGACTGAAGCTCAGGAGCAGGTAGATAATTTCTTAAAGTTCACACAACTAGAAAATTAGTGGAACATGAATTTGAGCCCATCTCTTTTTGATTCTAGCCTCTGCTGTTTTCTAAGCCTAAGATGCCCCTTTCTCTTCCCATTGAAATCCCATTTATTAGTCCTTTATTTTTGAATAATACAGCTTTATGATTACAAAAATGACACATTGTGGAAAATACAAAAAAATAAAAAACATTACAATAAAAGTCCTGTGTTTTCGACGTTTATGCTTTAACATTTATTTTGCAATAAAAACATGAATTAGCCTCAATAATGCTGTAAAAAAGGAAAAACAAATTTTGCTTCAGAATAAAAAAGATACTGTAAATGTCGTTTTCTTATCTTGAGTCATTAACTTGCCATAACATCATGGCCGTTGCCCCATATGATTAAATAATCTTTGAAAGCGAGTTTTTTTTTTAATGGCTGCATAGTTTTCTACCATATAGACACACCAGAATTTAGTTACCCACTTCCTTGTGATTGGTTATTTTAAGTAATGCTTCATGAGTAGCCTTATGCACACACCTGATTGTTTCTTTAGGATAAGTTCCTAGAAGTGGAATTGCTGGCTCAGAGGGTGTGTGTACGACTCTCTAAAGCTTCTGCTGGAGTGTCATGTTTCTCCACCACCCTCCAGGCAGGCTGTGCCAATTGCCTCTCCAGCCCCAGTGTATACCAGGGACCCTTTGGGATCCACTCTGCCAGCTCGCCAAAAATCTTTGCCCATTTGTTCTCATTTGCATTTCCTTGCTTATTATTAAAGTGGAAGAAATTTTTATTGTTGACATCTGTAACTTTTCTTTTGAGATATGCATGTACATTTCCTTGGCTTATTTTACTGACTTCTTCATGGAATCCCACTTGTTCTTCAAGGTCCAACTCAAACCCATCTTTCCCATTGAACCCTTTCCTGATACCTGTCTTTTCCCTGAAGCCAGAAATTATGTTTGTCTTCACCTCTGAATTTTCAGAGCAGCTGGTATCCTAAGACCTTTGTCAAATATTCCTTTGCTTTATAATTTTGTGTCTTTGGACCCAGTTAGAATCTAAGGTCTTGCTCATTTCTCTATTACGTACAGGAGCTGGGGCACAGAACTAGAAACTTCTAGTTCTGCAACACTCTTGAATGGGCAGTTAAATGGATGGACACACACTGGTCTTAAAAATAAATACCACATGTTGATGAAATGAATCTAATTCCCTCTTTTTCAAATTGTTTTCTCCCTTTCCTCCTGCCGTTATGAATCAGTGAGGTTTTGCTCCATTTAAAGACACCCCACCCCCACCCCGGGGCGCCTTCATGGGAAGGCTGCACGTGGTCACGGACCCTGGACAAGACTTCAGTTCAAATGGGATGTTCAACCCTTGCTGGAAAAGAGTCACCGCCACTCTCCCTTTTTTCCCTTTCGACATTTTAAAGTGTATTATCATAAATAGCCTTATAAATCCGGTATGTAGTAATTATAGAACATTTGGAAAACACAGACAAGTAGAAGCGAGAAAATGATCACCTGTAGCCCTCCCATTCAGTACCAGGGCACTCCCGGTTGGCATCTCTGCTGTGCTGTTAGTCATATTTTCTAGGCAAAGATTTCTGTTTTGAGTTTTCTACTAGGCAACTGCGGCCATGTATCGGTCAGTGTTTTTGCTCTGCCTTTTGTCACTCAATAAAATAACACAGAAATGCTCCCATGCTTTTGTAAACGTGTCCAATGGTTTTGCAATCGTTTATTAAGTGGTTTTACCATAACTTTCTCAAAAAGCTTCTACTGCGGGTCTCTGGGCGGTGACAGCCGCGGGGTGGGGGAGCTGGCGCCCAGCGCTCTCGGTGTTGTTTCCTTAGCCCCCCCCCGCCCCGTGGCTTCTGCCAGCCCCTCCCCCCTGCGCTCTGGGCCCGTTGCCTCTTGGTTTCTCTTTCTCGGTGTCAGTGTGGAGCAACGTGTTGAGAAATGGCTTCCTTTTTCAGGAAGAAAACTCGGGTCTTGAGCTTTGAGGCGGCCGCACAATAGTGCCGAATCATGGCGCGCGGGGCAGCGCGGCCGGCTCCGGAGCTCGGGGCCGCGCGGGCCGCTCCCCTGTCGGCAGGCCCGGGAGCGCAGCGCCTCCCACCCGCGCGGCTCCTGCGGACGCTCCCCGCGGCCCCGCCGCCCCAGAGGGCTTTACAGTTGAATGCCTGAGTCCAGTTTCTGGCCGGCCTAGGGGACCCAACCCAGACCCTTTACGATGGACCCGCGCCCTCCGTTCCCGGGGCGGGACCTCCCCCCGGGGCCGCCGAGACGGGCGCGGCCTTCAGCCCAGCGCCTTTCAGGGGCTGCTCGGGGGGCTGCTCGGGCCGCCGGGCGGGCGGCCGACGGCTTCAGCTTGCAGCGCCTCCGCGGTGGGCGGGATTGCGCAGACTGAAGGCGGCAGCGCCGCGCAGTGCTCCAGGGCCCGGCTCGGGGGCGACTCTGCCGCGTTCACTTCCCACCGCAGACGGCTGCTTTGCCTCGGAGCTTAATTTCACCGCCACGGAGACATAATAGTAACACCTACTTCCTGGGATGAAATGAGTTCGTATTTATGAACTTACTAAAACAGTCTCTCTGGTTTGCTAAATAAAAGTAGGGAACCAGAGGACCAGTTAAGCCGCTTGCTCGCACGGCTGGTCAGAGCCAGGCCCCTGCTGTCCAGTATGGAAAAAAGAGCACTAAACGGGAGCCTGGAGACCTGGGCTCTGTTTTTTTTGACTTTCTGTGACTTTGAGTAAGTCACTGCCTTTCTTGGGGGCTCGGTTTCCTCATTGATAATGCATCTCTGTGTGTTAGGTGACCTCAAAGGCCCTTTCTTATCTTGGAACATTCTAGAATTTTGTCATTTAAAGATATTTCAGTTATCTCAAGGTAGGTCCCGTCCTGACAGTAGCCCCACCTGGCTGATGTGGTCCTCAGGTTGGGACTGACCAAAGACTGAGGGTTTGCCTGGCCTTTGCTCTGTATAGGTGAATCACCTCCACCAGGAGGGTTAATTAGAATATCTGGGTTACCTGGGAGCAGGCTGTGGGAGAACCACCTCCCTGTGAGTGTGAGATGTCTGTTGTCCTGCACCGGCAGGCACGCAGTGTGAAGTATGGGCTTCTGGTGTCTCCCCCATCAGGCCACACTGACCACACTGTGCCCCAGCTTGGCTGCAACCCTGCAGAGCTCTGCACTTGCTCTGAGGTCTGTGTGTGAGTGAAATCTGGGGTTGTTTAAGAGTGTGTGTGTATCTCTGCTTTGAGCTGTTACAACAGAAGTTAAATGCACAGAGCTCTTGTGATCGGGGTATTAGCACTAGGCCCTTGCTTTGCTTCTTTCTGTAGACAGGTAAGAGAGAGTAGGACGTGGTTTGCAGATGCTGGTGATGAGAACACTGTATTGGGGAAGGGGCTTGAGGCTGCTGGACTTTCTCCTGTGTTCCTGCATATCTCCC
Organism: Myrmecophaga tridactyla; assembly: GCA_004026745.1. NCBI lineage: Eukaryota > Metazoa > Chordata > Mammalia > Pilosa > Myrmecophagidae > Myrmecophaga > Myrmecophaga tridactyla. The sequence goes on along the minus strand of PVIY010019423.1, from coordinate 19,037 downwards.
AGGCCTTTAGAAGGTGCTGACCTCCTCCTGGTCAGGTGGCAGAGCAGCCCCCCCAAAGTGCCTCACCTAGGTTTGTGTGTTGAGTATCAGTGAGAAGACCACCTGCAGCAATGCTTCTGGAGTACAGCGAGAAGGGAATGTGCTGGAACTATGGGTTTGGGGCAGGTGTGGCCTCCTGCAAGGCATGGGACATCAGGCTCTGGCACCAGTACCAGTTGTTCACACTTCTTTGTCCTCAGTTAACCCCTCTGTAAAATGGGGATAATGTTAGAATCTGTCTCACAGGTTTGTTGTGAAGTGAGCTAATATAAGTAAAGTACTGTATGCAATGCCCAGCACAGAATAAGCACTTTGTCAGTATCAGCTGTTACCTGATTTCTTCAATAAGTTGTGGTCAGTTGATATCTTAGAAGGTTTGCAGCCCACCTCCTCTCTTTTTTTTTGAAATGGACTCCCTGTCTGTTGAGCCCGAGCTTGTCCAGAGTGGCAGGTGTGTGCATGTTTGTGCATACAGGTATAGTGTTCCAAGCTGTGTCATCTCTCCCAGGCCTGCAGAACAACTCCTGTTTTACAGTCATGTGTCTGACCTGGTGGTCACTGTACCCACCCCACCAAGGGTCTCCTCGGCTTGTGTCCTCACGTTGCATGAATCTCTGTATCTGGCCTGGTTTGCCTCGTTCATCTGCCCCATCCACTCACAGTTGGGCATTGAGATTCTGTTTGCAGTCTCCCATGCCCAAGACCCTACAGGTATAAAGCCAGGGCCGGGGAGGCCCAGCCTGGCCTGGCTTCATCTGACCCTTTTTAAGAAACACATGCACTGCACAGCACAAATAGTGAACCTTAGGTTAAAACCATGGACTTTAATTAATGGTACAATTATAGAACCATTTCTATAATGGTACAATTATAGAAACATACAATTGTTCCATCAATTGTAACAATGTATCACACCAGTGCATGGTGTTAATAGTATGGTGGGCATATGGGAATCCTGTATTTATTTTTATGCACGATTGTTCTCTAAACCCATAACTTCGCTAATTAAAAAAAAAACTAAACTAAAAGCATGTCTAGAAGCATATAGCTTTTGACTGGCAGTAGCTGAACATACATGAACTAAGCTAGCTGGTATACTCAGCATTGTTTGGGAGACAAATAAAATCCGAGAGTGGCCCAATTATCTCTTGTTGAGTAACAAGCCATTAGTGGTGTAAAACAACAATTTTATTGTTTTCAAAAGTTTGAGATCAGGGATTTAGACAGAACATAGTAGGGATGGCTTGTTGTTGATCCATTATATCTGTAGTCTCAGGTAGACTTGACTGTCTGTGGATGCATCCAGTGGTTCGTGGCTTCTTCACTTTCTTGTCGGGAGCTGGGGCTGCGATGACTCAAAGGCTGGGTTCAGATGGGACTGACAAGCAGGGTGCCCACACAGGGTGCCTGCCCATGATCTATCCATGTGGCTTGGGCTTCCTCAAAGCACAGTGGCCTCAGAGTAGTTGGAATTCTTCCTGGAAGCTCAGGGCTCCAACAGAGTATGTTCCCAGAAAACAAGGCAAAAACTTATCTCAGAAGCTTCAGAGCATCATTTCCACAGTATTCTATTGGTCAAACCAGTCACAAACCTCCAGATTCAAGAGAGGTGACAATGACCCCAATTACACAAACTAGATGAGTGTCAGAGAATTCATAACTGTTTTAAAACCACCATAACATAGTAAGATAGGACAGAAAACATGTTTTCCCAAGCAAACAGCATCTTAGAACACATATAGAAACCCTGGCCTGAAAACCCAGGTTTCCTGCATTATTTGCACTTTGGCCTTGAGGGGATGACATATTTTGGGGGGCTTATGATTTCTCAAAGATAGGATAACTAGTTAGGGGCTAAAAAAAACAAAAACAACAACAAAAAAAGAACTACAGTGCTTTGATAGGTAAGAAAATAAAGATAATCAGTAAGATTTTTAATCAAGTTCTTGATACATGATTATTTTCAGAAATACCTAATTAAAAAAGAAACCACTAAAAAAGAAACCACAAGCAGGCAGCTTGGAATTTGCTGGATAGGTCGACTCATTCAGGAACATGTTTAAGTGAAAAGAAGTCAGAATGTAACTGCTTTGAAAGAAAACAAGACACAGAAATTTTCTTAATGATGGCTGATGCTAGTTGTTAACAAGCTATCAAGCTGAATGCTAGCCACTCCTCCCAGGAAGGTGGGCTATTATGTACTCATTTACAGATAAGGAAATTGAGGCATAGAAATGTTATGTAACCTAAGTCCACGCAGCTAGTCAGTGGCAATGCAGGTATTGAACACATGTCTATTGGACTCCACGTCTAAGCACCTTTCCTTCCCACATGGTACAACCTCTTGGTGGCATCCCTGGGATTGCTCAGCAGTCACAGTGTCTCATCCAAGCCCTTTCTAATTCCCCACTTGAGATAGCATTGAGGGCATGAGTTCAGTTACAGAGCTTAGGGAGAGACTTCTGTAGTTTTCTGGCCATTATTTGTTAGAGTGGGTGGTCTTGTGTGCTCTCCCTGTCCCACAGCATCTCAACCTGATGTGATTCCATCCCTGGATTCTAGGTCTTATTTCTTTTTTACATCACCTAAACTGCACATTTCCTTACCTCCTTCTCCAGACAAAGTGGTCCCTCAGAAGGAGAGCTTTAAAATGGAGAAGGCCATGGGTAATTGAGTGGTCTCTGCAGATCCCTGTTATAAAGAGGTGTGGATGTCCTCAAGCTGTCCCCTAGCCTCCCTTTCCTAAGGGACATCTGCTAGGAGTGATCCTGGGTGGGTCTCAGCATTTCAGGAATGCTTAGTTATATAGTTCAAGTAACTTAATACTGATACAGAGCTTACAGTCTATATTCCAATTTCTCATGTCCCAGTAATGTCCTTTGGGCCTTTTCTCCTCCATTATTATATTCCATCCAGGATCACATATTACATTTAATTGTCATTGTGCCTCTCGTTGCTCCTTTTTTTAGACCGTGGGAACATATATATAACATATGTGTTTCTCAGGCTCTGTTCACTTTTCTTCATTCTTTCTTCTTTCTCCTCCTCAGACTGGATGATTTCAATGATCTTATTTTCTAATTCACTGATTCCTTCTTCTGCTAGCTCCAATCTACCATTGAACCCCTCCAGGGAATTTTTAATTTTGTTACTGTGGTCTTCAGCTCTATTTGGTTCCTTTTCATAATTTTCATCTCTATATTGATATTCTCTTTGTGTTCATCTGTTGTTCTCTTGATTTCCTTTAGTCCTCTGTCCATGTTTTCTTTTAGCTCTTTGAGCATATTTTGGGCCATTTTTAAAAAGTCTTTGTCTAGTACATCCCTCATTGACAGTTTTTAATGCTTTAATTTTCTCCTTTGCCTGGGGTATCACTCCCTCCCTCTCTGTCTGTTTATAATCTTTTGCTGAAGCCTGGACTTTTTGATATTTTAATGTGTGATTGTTGGAATTTAGACTTTAAGGCATCTGCTTCTTAATATTATATCCAGCCAGTGTTATGACAAACTTTCTTTGAGTGCCAAAACTAGCAAAAAAAGAAAGAAAGCACGTTTCCCAGTCTTTGTAGATTGACCTGTGTGAGTACCCTCCTTCACAGCTTATCCATACAGTGAGCTTAGAATATGCTTCCAGGCTAAAGTGTAGCCAACCTCCTGGGTCCTTTTTGCAAATGCATCTTGTCTTGGGTGTGCATGTGTGACTCTAGGAATTCCTCCTTTCCACAGATACTAATGCCCTGTCTTCCCTAGGAAACAGTTTCCTTATGGTCCTGGCCACTGTGTTGTATGTCTTATGAAGAGTTGCCCTTGCCCCAGGGAGCCTACTGCATTCTGTAGGAAAGGTCTGAACTACCTCCTATAGGCGGGGCTAGTTCTGGGATAGTGAGTCCCTCAGATCACTTACAGACAGATTGGGCCAGACATACATGCCCTCAGAATGCGTAGTAGGCTACTCTTCTTCCTCTGGAACTGGGACCAGGGACTCACACTGGGAGTGCAGGATGGTTCCGTGCTGAGCTGGTGAGAGGTGAGAGAGGAGTCAGCCAGGGCGCCAAGAAATCCTATTGCTTTTAAGAATCCTTTTCTTGATTGGATGCTTTCCCTGTTTCTGTGAGCATTAAATTGTTTTCTAAAGCTTTGAAAAGCAGTTCTTGCTGATTGTTCAGTGTTTCTCTTGGGAGACAGAAGTGTCACCTTGATCAGGGTAGAGCTCTGAGCATTGGTTTCTCATCTCAACAAAGCATAGATGAAATAGTCTTACTGGGTTTATGGTGAGGCTCAAATGAGATGATGTCTTCACGAGGTGCTCTGTAAACTGTGAAGTGCTATGATAAAGTGTGAAGTGCTCCACCCAAACATCCATAAGCAACATGTCATCCTGTTGGTATGTTTCACCAGAGGGTCATTTTGGCCTTGTGCTTATTTCTTTTCCTTGTTGCAAAATGGAAACTTGGCTTGGTATTGGATATCAGGGATGTTTCTTGGACTATTACTTTACGATGGGTTATAAAAAGGTTGTGGGAGCTGTTCTGCCCTCCTGCACATAGCTGTTTGTTTCTATAACCCATCGTGCGCCTTCTTCATGGGGAGGTGCAGATATGCCAACTGATGGACAGTGGAGATCCTTCATTTGGGCACTTGCCCTTTGAGTTCCTCCTGGTCACCCATCCCCATCTTCCTGCTGTCTGTCAAAGCCAAAGCCTTTCCTATGATTAAGGCTGCAGGGAGGGAACCAGTGTTTGCTGAGCGCCTACAGCATGCCAGCCGCTGGGCATAGATTATCTTGTCTTCACAGTGATCTTTTTTGAGGTGGATCTTTTCCTTCTCATTTACAACAGAGGAAATAAAGGCTCAGTGACATTTTGTCAATTGTTCATGATCCCTTAGCTGGTAGGAGATGGGGTGGGACTTGAACTTTGGTCTATCTGACCCTAGGTCCCATGGATCTTTCCTACTAAGATGGGGAGATCTCTCTCTCTCTTCTGCTGGACACACCCAGGCTCAGTCTTTTTTGGCTGGGGAAGGCCCCTCTCAGGTCTGGCCACTCTGACGAATGTTGCCTCTCTCCAGACTCTTTCTGTCTGACCACCTCTGAGAGATTTGGGGAAGAGTTATAGATGGAACTGCGATTACCTTTGCCCTTGGCAAGGTCCAAGTGCCCCCTCTAGTGAGGAAGGGGCAGAGCTCAGAATCAGGAGGCCACCTGGGCTGGGAGCTGCCTGCTGGCTGAGGTGCCCCTGCCAGATTGGATCTTCAGCTGGAGGTCTCTGGTCTTCACCCTGCTGAAGCTTCCACTTATAAATCAAATGAATGAGGCTCTACTTGGTTGGCCCATTTGCTGGTAAGGCTCAGCTCTTCAGCTTCCTACATTCCAGGGTGCTGGCATGCCAGAAATTCCTGGGACAAGCAAGAAGGGAAGTCTTGTTTTTAGAGTAAAATGCTAATAAAACATCTCTTGGATCTGTTCCTTCCTTTCCACCCACACTGCCACTAACTAAATTACCTTTTGTTCTCATCATTTGCTGAATTGCGGTGGCTCCTTAATTGATTTTCCTGTCTCTGGTTTCTCCACACCCACTTCAATCTGTCTTCCACATGGTTTCCAGAATGATGATCTTTCAAAAATGCAAATCTGATCACGTTCTTTCCTTAAGATTAAGTTCAGATGCCTTAGTGTGGCCTTTGGGATTTGCTTGATCTGGCCTTGCCCCTTTTGTGGCTGTGCTCTCACCCACCTCCCCTGTGCTCTTTTGTGTCCAGCTACTTACTATTCACTAAAAAAAAGAAAAGAAAGAAAGAAAAAGACTCTTTCATGATTAATCTGTGCTCAGGCTGTGCCCTCTGCCTGGAGTGCCTTCCCTACCCCTTTCCCTCCATCCTGACATACAAAAATTAACTCAATTGGATCATAGACCTAAAGAAGAAGATTAAACCATAAAACTTCTGGAACAAAAATAGGGGAACATCTTTGTGACTGTGGGTTTGGTAAAGATTTCTTAGGACAAAACACAGCACAAAAAAGAGGAAAACATTGATAAATTTGACTTCATAAAAATTAATAACTGCTCTTTGAAATTTGGAAGGATTTTTGGAAGAATGGTTTAGACAGCATGTGAAAAAGGTGTGAAGGCATAACTTCTTTTTCCTCTTATAGGTTTCCTGGAAGCCAGCAGAAATGTTCCAAGCCATTAGCTTTAGGAGGAGGTTTGAAATGGTGCAGGTTTAATAAATATTAACAGTATGACCTGCTAGGTTGAAGGTAATGAAAACTGAGACCAAAGTGGCTTACACAAATAGGCCATTATTCTTCTCCTCCACCAAGATATTTGGAAGTGAGTGACTCTTGTGTTGCTTCAACAACAGACAAGACTGTCTCTGTGGCTCTTTTGGCAATTCTCCCTCATTTGAAAGGTTGCAGGGTGACTGCTGCAGCTTGTCTCCATCTGTGCCAGTTTGAAACTATTAGGTACCCCATCTGACATATTGCATTCTGGCAGCTTTAGCAAACCAAAACACCATCCAAGGCCGGAAGGACTGTGGTGGGCAATGGAGACTGTCCTATTTATGAGAAAAAGGTTTTAATCCTTATCCAATCTTATGGGACCATACCTATTGTTTAGGGTGGAAACCTTTGATTAGATAGTTTCCATGGAGCTTGACCCACTCAGTTGTGGGTGTGACCTTTTGATCGATGAAGATGTGACTCCGCCCATTTAAAGTGGGTCTTGGTTAGTTTACTGGAGTCCTTAAAAGGGGAGACATTTTGGAGAAGCCTCAGAAGTGACAGACAACACAAAGCTTGGAGATGCAGAAAGAAAACACCCCTGGGGAAGCTGTTTGAAACCAGAAGCCAAAGCAATGGCAAACCCCAGCCACATTTTCCAGTTGACAGTGTTCTGAGCCCATCAACCTTACTTAAGTCAAGGTCTCTTTCCCTGGATGCCTTAGTTTGAATATTGCTATGGCCTTAGAACTGTAAACTTGTAACATAATAAATTGCCTCTTTAAAAGCTGTTCTATTTCTGGTATATTGCATTCTGGCAGCTTTAGCAAACCAAAACACCATCCAAGGCAGGAAAGGTGGTGGTGGGCACTGGAGACTATCTCATTCAAGAGAAAAGCAAATGCTTTCCCAGCAGCTCTCCTGCAGACACGTCCTTATGCCACACAGGCCAGTCCAGTCCTGTGTACCAGTGACAATGAAAGTTAGGAGTGGGGGTGGGATCATTCTGGTTGGCCATGCTGGATCACCATCCGGATCAGCTAAATTGGACCCTCTGAGGCCGGGGCTCACGTGGTTGTAGTGGGAAGGCAAGGTTGAGAACCACTGGCTCAGATCCGTTCATCACTGGGTACGCTGCTACCCCCAAGAAAATTTGATCCTGTGAGCAAGGAAGAAGCAGGAATGGATATCTGGTAGACTGCTAACAGTGCCTCACACAGCAGAAGCAGGCTGTTCTTGTGCTTGTCATTCCAAGGAAGTTTGTCATTGCATTGGTTGACCCCTAGTCTCTGAGTCACTCAACTGCCCTTGACCCCTGCCCCCCTGCCTGCCCACTTATTCTTTTCTGTGATGGCCTGGCTTTCCAGGCAAGCAGTCACTCCTGTCAAGAAAGACCTTTTATCTCCCCAGCATCTGGCACAATCCCCTATGCATAGCAGATGCATTCCAATGAGAATTTGAAATGCCTCCTTTATCCTCATCCCTCCCTTCTAGAAGTTTCCAAGGGAACAGGTGTTAAGGCTAGATAAAGGGTAGGCCCATAGACAGAAATGCACATGTGCCATTGGGCATGGCCTCTGCTTCTTTTTCTAGTAGTTCACATCCAGATCCCTTCCAGAGTCCAGTGTCAGGAGTTCTCCAGAATTACCTCTTGTAACTGAGGGCCTGGTTGGGGAGTAAGCTGGCTGAATAGCTGGGCTCTGTGGTCCTGTGGAGTAAGTGTTTGCTCTGGGAGAAAGGCTGTGCAGATGAAGGATCTGGTTTGTGGGTCATACCGCAGCTGTGGCCCCTGACAACTGGGCCACCTTTCCCCTTGGTTTCCTAGCAGAAGCACCAAGCATGTGGCAGGTGTCTTGAGGATGCTCAGAAGTAGGCGTGACTTGCCTTCCCCTTCCTTGCCTCTCACAGTCTTCTAGCCAGGTTTGTCTGTGGACAGGTCTGTCGCCCCCACTGATAATGAGTGCCTCAAGTCTATGGACTGTGTCCCCTCATCTGAATCCCTAGTGTCTGCCACACCACCTGGCATCAGGAAGAGGCATCCTGACTGCTGAATGAATGAATGAACGATGGACTTGCATTCTTCTCTCCTTTCTATATGCAGTTGTTTTGGCCCCAGAGCAGTTAAGATGATGGTGTCCCAGGGGAGGGTGCCTTGCTTTCTCATGGTTAAGTTCAGTTTTTCCCTACAGCCCTCAAGACTGCTTGATACCAAGAACATATGGGATATTGGGGGCTTGTAGTATTGAAATGAGGCAGGAAACAAACCTTGAAAGGCAGACCCAAGGCAGTTCATTCACTGGTTTTAAGATTGCTTTCTGAGGAGCATGATTTCTTATTTCATGCACTGTTGGCTTCTTGGGTGGGAGCTGTGTTAGAAACTTCAGGTCAGGGAAATCCCATCCTTATGCAAACCTTTCCTGTTGCATCTCAGTGGAGCATGAAATGGGTTGCCAGGTATCGCGGAGAAAACAAGAGTCCTTGGCCATCACCCTGGCCTGGCTCAAGCTCAGTCTTTCCCAGGGAGTTTCATGAATTCTTCTAACCCACACCAACCTCCCCTGTCCCTGAATACTCATACTTAGTACCTGTGGGTTATCTAATGAGAGTGCTAATTGCACAGAATAACTTAACTAACTTCAGTGCCCCTGGCAAGGTCTCCTGCACCCACTGCTGTGCCGCGCCAGGCGGGCACCCACATCATCCATCCACAAGGCTGAAGAGTGATCCTGTTTTTATCTGGGGCCTGAGTTTGAACCTCCTATCTGCAGCCTGTTGTCAGGCCCCTGGAGTTGGCAGCCCCAGTGGAGCTGAGGGCAGTGTGGGAAGCCCTGAGTTCCCAGCTGCGGCTGCTCTCACCCTTGGCCTCCTTGGGAACATCCCCACTTGTGGTTTGGGCAGACGTGTTTGTTTATGTTTGAAGTTCCCCAACTCTGAGTTTGACGTCAGGGCAGGACTGCTGGTGGGAGGCTTGGTGGGGAGATGGTGTCTGCACAAATGCACACACCTGGCAGCTTCCCCAGGAGAGCTGGGTGCCAGATGCATTGGTGATGTCTGGCTGGATGCAAAACACCAGGCTAGGTATCAGGGTCTCTTGTACTCCCTTCTTATTTCGCCCTACTTTTCCTGGTGCTCTCTCTCGCGCGCTCGCTGTACACCCTGCCCACTGAGGTCAGTCAGCCCCATGGGTGCCCTGGAGAGGGCTTGGCAGGGCTGGAGCCAGTGCCCTGGCTGGTACACTCCAGGCGAAGCACTGAGGCCTGCCACCTGTGTGCAGAGCTCCAGACTGCGTCACGGCCTCCAGAAGGCCGCCTTACATTCTCAGAAATCATTTTGCAATAAATTGGCCATGGCAGCCAATTACCATAAATTGCAATAAATTGGCCATGGCAAACCAGTTACTTTAGCTGGCTGGGTTGTCAGGAAGTCCCCAGAAGTGCACTCCAGCTTCAGAGCCGGTGGGAAGCATGGGGGGAACAGCCCTGGGGCCTGGGCAGAGCAGTTCAGAGCCAGGGAAGGAGAATCCGGCAACCTTCCCAGGCCTCAGCGGCTTCAGGGACCATGGGAGGGAAGGCTGGAGCTTTGGCAACTTCCCAGGGCTGGGCGTATTTAGGGACTCGAGGTCAGCAAGGATGTCTGTGGTGTCCACTTAGGAGTACAGTGCCGCCTGCCTGCGGGGAAGGAGTCAGGATCCGCTAGATGTTGGTGAGCTGGAGGCAGGTGTAAATCGGGACTGAAAGCACCATGAGGGAGGGCGTGGACGTGGTGGAAGGGCCGTCCTGGTGCCTTAGCTCAGCCTGCTGGAGTCTCTAGTGGGATGTGAGTGGAAGAGGGTGGCACCAGGCTGTGGGGTGGGAGCTGGTCTGAGCCATTACTTGAGGGTATGGGGGTGAGGTGCAGCCCCAGTGTGGTGAAGGCGGTGGCTTTTGTTCAAGGGATTTACTGCCTGAGAGAGTCTGAGCCTTGCTGGATCCTGGGCTTTGGGCCAGAAAAAGGGGTAGGCCCGGCTCACTGCCACCTTGCTTGGTGCCGGTCAGAACAGGATGCAGCTATGGGGGTGGCAGGAGTCATTACTTAGGGAGATGGCATGGTACATGGAAACCACCTTGGATTGGGGTCTGTTATCTGGGTTTGAAAGTCCTTCTTTAACCACGTGATTTGAGAAAGTTAAAAACTCTCGTTGTTTCAGCTTCCTCATTTGTAGGATGGGGATAATACAATACACACGTACTTCTCATGGGCTTAGCTTCTTCGTTGGACTATTTGTGAGTGACCCTAAAAGAGACACAGTAACTTGTCATCTTACTGAAGTTGGTGCTTACATGCAGAGTAGGAGGGCGTACTCCTTAGCCGGTGACTGAGCCAGTCCTGGGGCTGGTTATTTTGTCCAGCGCCCACATCGGAACACAGCCTTGTGTTTCTCTGCTCAGGTCAAGGACAGTCCTTCCCATCACAGATGCAGAAGGGACTGAGGTGTGTTCAGTCATACACTACAGTATTTTTTGTGTGTGTGTGGGAATGATATGCTTTCAGGGTATTTGCAGCTTTGGGGATGTGTGAATGTTGAGACAAAACCCTTGAGTTGTCAAGGAGCCATTGTATTCCTAGCTCCTTTTTATTGAGAATCTAGGGAGAGAAGGTGACAATGTATTTCTTAAAAATATTTTTATTGAGAAATACCCACACACATACAGTCCAACCATATGGTACAATCAGTGGCTCATAATATCATCACATAGTTGTGTATTCTTCACCATGATCATTTTTAGAACATTTGCATCACACCAGAAAAAGAAATTAAAAGAAGCAAAAAGAACTCATAAATCCCATACCCCTTACCCTTTCCTCTCATCCACCCACAGTATTTCAATCTACCCAATTTTTACCCTTTATCTCCCCCTATTATTTATTTTTTACCCTTAATTTATTTTTACTCATCTGTCCATACCCTGGATAAAAGGACCATCAGACACAGAGTTTTCATAATCGCACAGTCACATTGTAAAAGCTATATAGTTACACAGTCTTCTTCAAGAATCTAGGCTACTGGTACTTCCCTCTGATCACTCCAATACACCATAAACTAAAAAGGGGATATCTATATAATGCGTAAGAATAACTTCTAGGATAACCTCTCGACTCTGTTTGAAATATCTCAGCCACTGAAATTTTATTTTGTCTCATTTTTCTCTTCTCCCTTTTGGTGAAGAAGGCTTTTTCATTCCCATGATGCCAGGTCCCGGTTCAACCCCAGGAGTCAAGTCCCACCTTACCAGGGAGATTTACACCCCTGGGAGTCATGTCCTATGTAGGAGGAGAGAGCAATGAGTTCATGTGCTGAGTTGACTTAGAGAGAGAGACCATATCTGAGCAACAAAAGAGGTTCTCTGGGGGTGATGCTTAGGCGTAATTATCCGTAGGCTTAGCTTTTCCTTTGCAGAAATAAACTTCACCAGGATGAGCCCCAAGATTGAGGGCTCAGCCTATTGAATTGGTTGTCCCCACTGCTTATGAGAATAGGTGATAAATGTATTATACACATGGAAGGGATTATTATTACTAGGGTTGATAACTGAGTATTAACACAGTTTCCATAATTGAAGAGTCCTCTGCTATACTTGGCAATAACTGAACACACCTCAGACCCTTCTGGATCTGTGATGGGAAGGACTGTCCTTGACACTGAGCAGAGAAACACAAGGCTGTGTTCCGATGTGGGCGCTGGACAGCCTGCCTGGCTCAGTCACCAGCTAAGGAGTACGCCCTCCTACTCTGCATGTAGGCACCAACTTCAGTAAGATGACAAGTATAGCAGAGGTGTCCACCTCAGCCTGTACCCGCGCTCATTCGCCTATTTATATTTCAGCATCCGTCACCTTGTCCCATAGACTGACCTACTTGGCCCAGCTGAGAGAGAAGAACTGGGCTACTAGGCTGACACAACATCTTGGTGTCTGGCCACTTCCATAGCCTTGGATCATGGATTTGGGGGTCCCCCAGAGAAGGGACTCTCCATTCCAGGCCTGGTAGTTTCAGGGTGGAGCTGACTTGGTCTGCATAGTCATTTATCTGGAAAGAGACTCGCGAGTGTTTTCTGCAGAGGGATAACCTGTGTCAGGTGTAACTAGAAAGGCATCAGCTACAGTCTCCGTAGCCCTCCTCCTTGAGGAAGAATGCCACCAGGAGACTGTCTAGTGAGCGCTGTCTGTGTTCTGGACATCTGACTAATAAGCACTTTGCGTACGTGAATCTCACGGGGAATTCTCAGCAATGCCGGGGGTATGTATTATTTTCTCTGTGTCACAGGTGAGGAAACTGAAGTGAAGTAAATAGCCACTGCCACACAGCTGGAAAGTGATCCTGCTGGCTGGCCTTCCATGCCCGGGCTTCCTGCCAAGGTGGGAGGCTGGCTCCTGCCGGCGGGGACAGGTGCCCGCAGTAAACATGCAGTAGGTTTGGGCACCCCCTGCACCGTCTGGAATGTTTGCCCTCTCACTGCCGCTGTACTGCACGGCCAGTCCGGCACAATGGCTGGCCCTCGTCCGGCTCCTGCGGAAGCCTACAGGAAGTTTCTGCTCAGCCAACCATTTCAGCCATTGAAGCCATCTCTCTTGGAGGGGCTGGGGGCGGTGGGCAATCTCCATGGGATGTTCAGCCTGTGGTTGCTCATGGCAGCCACTTCACCTGGCCTGTGAACCTTCATGATGCACTCTGGAGGGTTGACCTAGGGCCCACGGGGTCAGCTAAGAGGAGGGTTGGACCCAATATAAAGGAAACAGCGTGTAACCAGGAGGGAGTCTCCTTCCCCAGGAGGAGCTGTGGTCTGAGGAACCGGAGCTTTGGGCAGAGCAGACTTGAAAGGCCTCCTGCATTCCTGGGCTCCCGTGTTCCTCGCGACCCTTACAGTTCTGGGATCTGCTTCCTTTCCCTGCGGCAGTTTCTCTCTTTAGGTGGCATGTGCTCCAGTGGGATCTGGCTGGCGTGTGCTCTGCATGTTGCCGTGTTCTCTGGGATGTTGACAAGCCCCAACTCCATGGAAACCATGCTTGGGGCAGCCTCTGTGTGGGAGGAGCACACCTGGAGCAGCTGGGGGATGGCAGATGACACTGGAGATTGATCCAGATGCCACATCAGGGGCCCAGGTGCTGGTCTGGGCAAGCAAATTCCTGGAGATGATGCAGCTCCACTCTGGCCATGTGTTTGGCTGCTGAGAGTAGAGGGAAGAGCACTCTGTGGAGGAGAAGGGCTTGGGTTCCCTGGAGCCCACCGGGTGAGCCTGGATCTCAGTCCCTGTGCAGGTAAAATAAATGTACTGCTGGCATTTTCCTGAAGGCCGACACCAGCTCTCAGGGTCCCCTTTAGCCCCATCTCTGAAATGGGCATGACAACCTCCATGTCTTCCGTGCCCATAGGGAGGTGATGAGTGAACTGAAGACTTAGCTTGAGGCAACCACCACCTGTCACCCACTGCAGCTGCTACTGAGCAAAGGCTTTCTTTGTCCCAGGCATTTTGCTTTTATATCCATATTTCATACTGTAAATCTTCACAATACCTATTTGAGGTTGATCAACTCCTTTTTGCAGGTGGGGAAACAGGCTGGCGGGTTAAATCCCTTGGCTGTGGTGGTCTCCACTGAAGGGGTATGGCGGTGAGGAGCTTCAAGGCCAGGCCTGCCCATGCTCAGGTCCGAAGTCCTTCCTCTTGGGTGAGGTTGGAGTGGATCAGCAGCGGTGGAGCAGGACCCTTATTTCTTTGGCTTGTTCCAAGCACTTTCATATATCACAAATCATTTGGTCCCAACCTCTATAAAATCATTCCCATTTTATAGGTTGTGAGACTGAAGCTGGGATAAGGGAGATTTTCTCCAAGACTCGATATTCAAGGTCAGCTCTGGGAGCAGAGCCTAGGGCACCTATTGAGCACCTATTGTGTACCTGTATTTCATGGCAACCGCTAAATGTTTGCAGGCTGAGTTGATGCTTTTCTGCCCTTTGTGAAAACCAGGCTCTGGGTCAGACCAGGGAGTTGGCACACACTCACCAGGCCAAAGAATATGACAGGAGGGCTTTCCTCCCAGCCCGGTGCCCCTGCGGCAAGCCCTTTTGACTCGATCCCACTTGCTGCTGGTCTCATCACTGAAACCCCAGGTGCTTTTCTATTCCGGAAAATTTATATCCTGCGGTTTTGTGGTTAAGAGAAAATGAGGCCACCGATGAAAGGTCCCCTTGTAGGCCCCCAGGACCGGGCTGGCAGGCCCCACTGTGCCTTGTCTGGGAAAGTGGTCCCTTGGTGCTTCTGTGACTCTGACCAACTCTGTGAAAAGTGAGAGCAGCCTTATTCTGCTCTGATGGAGAGCTGAGTGCTTGTGAACGCCCATCCTCCGAACAGCTTCGCCCCCTCAGCAGAACCGTATCTGCGGGCTTTGTTTCTTCTTAAGAGCTTTGCAAGTTCCAGGAGATACCAGCCTCCAGGACACCAGACCCAAGGGAGCCACACGACCTGCGTGTCTTCCCCTCTCCTTATCTCAGGCTCAGCCAGCCAGTTTTACTGTCTGTAAACTGGGTGCAGGGAGGAAACTCTTCAAATTCAGCACAGTCCTATCCTCAGGCCTGCTTTGGGCTATCTAATGGGGATCTTTAACAGCCTTTTTTTAAAAAAAGAAAACCGCTCACTCCTCTTCTGGGGAACTCGCCCTGGTTTTTTGAGTTTCTCAGGCTCCTGACTCATCACTGGCCCAGTTGATGTTTATTTTCTGCTCTCCTTTTGTTAAACACATGAGTCTGTTTGGACTACAAGATGTCTCGTGTGCTCCTTTTCACTTTCATTCAAGAAAGTTTTTAAAATAGGAAACCATGTACCTGGTGCCACTGGGCATCCAGTGGTGGCCGAAAAAGCAGACCAGGGCCCTGATCACACAGAGGTTACAGTCTAAAGAGGGAAGCAGATGAGGAGAAAGTAGAATTGTGATATATGATCTGATGGAGGGGAAGGATGCTAACGGGGAGGGGGCTGGAGGTTTGGGGAGGGCTTCCCGGAGGAAGAGATGTCTGAGCTGAACTGTTCGGGCTGATGGAGTCATTGGCAAGAGCATTCCTAGAAGAGGAAGCCTCCAGAGTGAGTGAGAGCCTTGAGACTAGAAAGGGCTTGACGCTGGAGGGGCTGACCTGGAGAAAGTCCAAATGCTGGCTTAGGCGGAGCTAGGCTGGCTTATCTCGTCGTTGGCTTGCCATAGCCAAGGTCTCACGTAGAATGGACATATTGCTAACCAACTCCCAGAGGTATGGCCCTTGAAACCCTGTGCCAGTGACAGGTGGCCTTCGTTGTGCTAATCTTGCCGTAAAGGCAGCCTGACCTTTCCGGTTAATGTGCAAAAAAGTGGTGTGGCTGGTTATTTGATTCATTGCCCTGTCTTTGGTCAGCCCTTTGAAAGCTGTGGTCTGAGAGCAATTTGCAGTGGAGGGAAGGACTGGCTGAAAAAATATTTCAACATGTGGGTAAGGCCCATGCGTTTCCTTCCCTTCTTCAGACATTTCTGAGCACGTTATGTGCTAGGTGCCGTAGCAGGCATGTGGGGACAGTGATAAATGAGGTGGACCTCGGCCCTGCCCAGGTCCCTAGCCCCATCCTTCCAGAGGCCTCAGGTCATCTGTTTTACAGATGAGAGAACCGAGATTCAGTATCACACAAGTAGAAAACTAGAGCCTAGACTTGAACTCCGATCTACACAGCTCCAAAGTCTGTGCTTTTGCTCTGTCCGATGCCCAGGACAACAGTCAGCCCCAAATCTCCAAGAACAGGCCCACAGTGATCAGGGTTACGACTGAAGCACAAACAGGGAAAGGGAAGCAGCGGAATGGTCATGCTAACTAGGGGGCCTAGGAAGTCTGGCCCAGACCAAGGAGTATGATTTCAGTGAAGGGGAGGACATTCTTGCCAGAGCTGATGGTTTCCCTGTGCCAGGGAAGGAAAGTTATGGGAAATATTTGAGGAATAGCAAGTAGGTGAGTGTATGCCTGGAGGGCTAGGCAGGGTGGGCGGTGGGGGTGGGAGGAATAGAGGTGAGCCTAGAAAAGGAGGTGGGGGCCCTGATTTTGGGATTTGCCTCTGGTCACACTGGGAGAGATGAATTAGAGTGGGCTGAACCTGGAGCTGGGACCTGAGTATTTCTACTTAGCCCTGTGGGATAAAAGCTACACTTGTATCTTCAAGTTTGTGAGCTCCATGCTCTGAAGATGTTTGCAGGGGCATAGGTGCCATCATAAAACAGTAGGTGCACTTGCGTGGCAACTTAGATTGTGAAACTTCAGCAGAGTGTTCAATTAGCAATGTCTGCTTGGACTTGTGAGCCTCTGCAGAGAATGTTTGATTAGCAATGTCTGCTCTGGGTACCTGAGTGGTATGTGGTATAGGAATACTGTGGGTTTGCCTCTCTGCCAGAGGCTAACAATTGAATGGAATTATTCTGGTTCTGACGCAGTGTTCCCTTTCTAGTGATTGTTCCCTTTTGCCACCAAAACCCCTGGCACACTGAAGACAGCAAGACTTACAGCTCTGGGCTACACCTCTAAGCAGGCTGAATGTGGGTCTGGCAGATTGTTCCTGAGTCTGGGACTAAAGTAGTTTCCAAGGCAAATTTCAGAAAGGCTGGCAAGAAAGCAGTGTTTCTGTTGTGATCCTGGGTCATATTTCATGCCGCACATCCCTCTAGCCACAGAGGTTCTTTTACCAGGGTCTGTGGGTGGAATTCAGGGGGTCCATGAACTTTGATGGGAAAAAATTGCATCTTTATTTTCATTAACCTTCCCTAGAATTTAGCATATTGTTCCATTTCAAATGTAGGCAATAAAGCACCATCATCTCAGCAAGTGCCTGTGACTTGGTCACCAGCAGGAATCAGAGCTGTTTCACGTTACAGCTGTGGAGATAGCTGAAAAAGTAGTTTATACTTGTCATAATTATGGTACTTATTAAACTCACTGCTAGATCTTATTTAATGCTTTAATAAAGAAGCTTTTATTACTCTCTCATAATTTAAAATAGTTTGATAAATGTATTTAAATATAATTGGATTTTTTTTTGTTAACCAGAGTATTTTAGTTTATACATTTAAAGGCAATCATGGGCCTTCCCAGATTGCTCAAGGGATCTGTGGCCCCCAAATGGTTATGAGCTCTTGTTCTAATTGGAAATTGGGACTTTCTCAAAATACTTGAAATAAAGAATTATCATTTTTTTTTAGTGTTGTGACTATATTAACAAAAAGCCCTAACTTTTAGAGAAATATCCTGAGATTTATATTTGGGAAAAAAAGAATGAATTAACAAAAAACGCCCTTCAAGGTACAGCAGAACCTGGCAAGTGGCACCAAATGGCAGGGTGTGTGTAAGAGACTGAAGGGGGTGCTTGCCTGAAGCATGGAGGCCAACAAAATGAAGTCACTACGTCCCCTCAACTTCCTGGAAGTCCTCACTGGGCCCTTAGGTCACTTGCTCTCAGCACGGACGGCCGGCTTCCCTTTCCTGCTGGAGTCGGCTGGGCCGGCCCCGGGAGGCATGCCGTCGCCCTTCTTCTTTTTTTTAAAAATTTTTGGGAGGTGCATGATCTGGGAATCGAACCTGGGTCTCCCACATGGCAAGTGAGAATTCCACCACTGAACTATCCTTGCACCACCCTTTTTTTTCTTTTTTAATGCAACTTTATTGAGATATATTCACACACCATACAGTCCATCCAAAATATACAATCAGTGGCTCACAGTATCTTCTCTTGGTTGTGTGTTCATCACCACAATTTTAGAACATTTTCATTACTCCAGGAAAAAAAAAGTAAAGAAAGAGAAAACCCCAAACATTCCATTCTCCTTATCCTCCCCCCTCACTGATCCCTACTAGCCTTGGTGTGGTGCCTTTGTTACTGTTGACAAAAGAATAATAAGATAATACTGTTAGCTATAGCCTGTACTTTGCAATAGGTGTGGTTTTTCCCTTATACCACTCTATTATTAACTCTGTACAATAGTGACATACATTTCTTCTTGTTCATCGAGGAAATTTTTACTATTTGTACTGTTAATCACAGTCTTCATCCACCCCAAGATTTGCTAAGTTGCACAGTCCCATCTTTTAACCCCTGGCTTTCCCACCCTTCTTTTTAACTGGGCCTGGGCCATGCCTTCTTCCACTCCCGCATCCCCCAGTGCAGGGCGGGGCACCTGGCCAGAGCTCGGCATTGATCATCAGCGTCAGGAGCCCTGACCCAAAACTGCTGCCGCAGAAGAGTCCACACTGCCAGGCTCACTGTGTGCCAGGCCTGTGCTCAGCTTCATGAGAACTTTCTCATTTAATCCTCTTGGTCTCCTCAGGAGGCAAGAGGAGACAGCTGAGGCTTTTCTGGGGGGTAAAAGAAACTTGTGTCAGCTCACAGAGCTTGTGTGTGACTGAGCCCCTAGATGCTGCCTCAGGCAGTCTGGTTCTCGGCTGAAGCATCCTAGGTGGAAAGTATCCCCTCCTCCCCAACCCCCAAGTTTTCTGCTTCGTCAGTGGCACCCCTTCCCCACCCAGGCAGGAAGCCCTTCCTATTTTAACTCTGTTCTCTGCTGAGAACAGACTGCACTGAGGGCGGGGCAGTGCAGCCTTGGGGTGGGGTAAAGGCTCTCCCGGCTCTCAAGACTCTCTGATGGCTCCCCCAGACCCTTCTCCTCCCCGTTTCCTGCCTCACTACTCTGTGAGTGGCAGCAAAGGGGGATCCAGCAGGCATCTTCTTCTCATCACGCTGCCCG
>PVIY010019422.1:0-45980 GCA_004026745.1 Myrmecophaga tridactyla | reverse complement strand
ATTATTTTGACTGATGTTTTGAATCTTCTGTTCATTTTGGTAGCCGCACCCACCTTGTCTGTGGTGATGATCTGTCACAACATGCTTTCTGCCAACTTGGGATCTGATTATCCCCATTGTGTCTAAGGAGCCCAGATCAGTGACAGCAGTTCCTACAGTAATATCTGACCTACAGAGAAGGGTGACTACAGAGTTCTTTAAGGATGATGGAGCTAGTCTCACAAATTTATTTCTCAAGGTTCTGGTGAAAGATGTGCCCTCTGGACATTCCTCAGGTGTGTGAGCAGGTCTTCCATGGTAAATCCACTGTTAACATTCCCATCTCTCTAAGCTTCTGGATCCCCTCATCGACATTATACCAGGGCAGTTCTGACATTTCAACCTCAGATATTGTTGGCCACATTTTGATTTATGTTTCAGCCAACCATCCAAACAAACTGCCCTTTCTAACCCCTTGAGCTACAAGATTGCATGCAGGATCTCTGCTTAGTGGGCCCATATCAATACAGCTTGATCCAACTTATATTCCTTCCACCATTATTCCACACCCTTAATACACATTCCCACACATATTCCCCTGATTTCTGTCTGTGTAGATTGGAGAAGTTATGTAGTT
Source organism: Myrmecophaga tridactyla (assembly GCA_004026745.1). Lineage (NCBI taxonomy): Eukaryota > Metazoa > Chordata > Mammalia > Pilosa > Myrmecophagidae > Myrmecophaga > Myrmecophaga tridactyla. The sequence continues at coordinate 45,364 of PVIY010019422.1, read as the reverse complement.
ATTTTGGAATATAGCATACCTCCTCATGGGTCACACTTTGTACCTCACCTTTTGGGTACTATTGGGACTTTAATCTAGTTATAGGTCTTTAATTAAAGAGGGCTAGGGGTGGGTGGGTCATGAAAAGTAATAGAGTGTCTCTCAAGCCAATTACCTCAGGGCATTCCATTGCTGTTTCATTGGTGAAACAGGATTAGTCTTTCTAGACAGAGGAGTGAGGGCTATTTCCCCCGAGAAGTGGGTACAGGGTTAGCAGGTACTACAGGGATAATCTCATTAGTTGGAGGTTGGATGGCAGACTCTTCTGAGGAGACTGGAGGCTGGGAAACTGTTTCCTCATGGCAGTCTGGAGGTCTAGAAGCTCCCTACTCAGGGCAGTCCATTACAGATCTACCTACAAAAGCTCAGCAGATTCCAGATATCCCATTTCCCCATCACCATCATTATCAAGCCATATATCACCATCCCAAGTTGCAGGACCCCATTATTTTCCAATCAAAGCCTTTACTTTAACAGCAGACATCCAGCAAGGTTGAGATTTTAGTTTATATTATAAATCTGGGTTGAAATTTTAGTTTATATTGTAAATCTGCTACTAGCACAATGAAGGTTTTGTTTTTTTTTAATATGAAACACTTCACAAATTTGCATGTCATCCTTGCTTAGGGGCGATGCTAATCTTCTCTGTATCGTTCCAATTTTAGTATATGTGCTGCTGAAGCGAGCACCACAATGAGGTTTTGTACTTGTTTTTCAGAGATCTCAAGTCTGCGACCACAGGAATTAAGATTTTCATTCAGGGCAAACATGGAAATTTATACATCATTCATACAGTGCTGAAGGTTCAAATTTCAAACCTTCAGCTCATCTCTATCCCTTATCACTGTATCCAGGGTATTTAACAACAGCCAGCAAACTGCTTTAAGTCTCTTAATTCCACAAACTCTGTAAAGGTGTCAAAAACATTATCACCCAGAGCCTTGTCTCGTATAAGTGTATAATTAGCAGAATCTAATGATGATATTTTGAGTATCTCTTTTACCAACTCACCCCATGGACTGTCAGTGTCTTTTTGATTATTGGAAACAATGTCATTAGTGCCTCTGAGTCTAGTCAAAGTAGAAAACCAACTGTAAACACCCATATTTAAGATTCTGTTTCTCAGTAACCACTCCTGGTACCAAGCTGTGTTAGTAAGGGTTCTCTAGATAAATAGAACCAACAGGAGAGAGCTGTAAATATGAGATTTACATAGATGTCTCACACAACTATGGTAATGAAAGAGTCTAAAATTGTAGGGCAGGCTCTAATGCTTATGGCTCTCATGAATGGTCTGGATGAACTCCACAAGAGAGGCTTGCTGGCTGAAGAAGCACTGAAAGAGTCTCTCTTCTCTCTTAAAAGTTTTCAACTGATTGGATTGTCTTTGCTTGTGTGCTTTAGATGACATTGGTTGGGTTTTATCATAAGTAGAGGAAGAGAGGGACTGAATATCTTTGAAGCAAACTAAATGTTTCTCTTAGGCAAGCTTTTTGTCTGGTAGTAAATTTAGATCGTATTTCCTGGAAGATATAGGGAACGGAGTTTCTCTGTGCTCCTACATAAATATGAGGTATTATGTGTTAGCAGAGAATGGAGAAAATATCAGTTTAATATCCTCTAAGGAAAATTAAATTTTCTCTGAAGAACATGTGCCTGAAGGAAAGGCTGCCTTACTTCATCTTGGCCTACTGTCACTACTGAGATACATCCTAGAAAATAAATTTGAAACTATTTTCCCCTACAAGATGAATGGATGCTCTAGTGCCTTCTCCATGTATTTCGGCTACAGAGACTTTAGTCTAGAAATATTTTTAAATAGGTATAATTTGCTATTCACCTTGACCGTAACTGAACAACCAATCACAGAATGTTTTTTGTGATACTTTCCGAATTCTATTTCTTGACATTATCTTCTTCAAGAAAAAATGAATCTCCAAAAAAATGCTCACTTAATTGTTAAGATTATATATAGGACTTCATTCTAGCAATCATTAAATAGTGGCAGTTCAGGCCAGTTTTAAATTGGATAATGAAACTATATCTTCAAGACTTAAGAGTGCTTGTCTTCCAGATTTCAATATTGGTGGACATGCATTGTTGAATTCTACATAGTTAGTATTGGGTTGCTGGAAGGAAATGTCAAAGAGAATGAGACAATAATTCTCTGTTCTATCATCATTAAAAGAGTGTTGTTCCTGATTCTGACTTCTAAAGCAAGATTAGAGAACAAGATCTGTAGAAGCATCAATAAACGTGGTTCTTACCATTTACTTTTTTTTTTTTTTTTAACTAAAATGTGGTGTAGTGTTGTGTTTGGAGGAAAGTACCAGTTCAAAAGAAGATTCTTGTCCAGATGTTTCTCTTATAGAAATCTATGATTCTGTGCTATGGAAGTGTTACTTTAGTTTTTTGTAAAGCATCAATAAATCCATTTTATCACCTACGTTTGCTACAAAACTTGTCTAATATGTCCAACATCTGTATACGTTAAATCTCATGGAGATTCTGCTCTAGGAAATAACTTCCAACAGAATATACCACAAGATTAGGAATCTTCTTCTATATATTTTTAAAGGAAAAAACACAAGTCATATTTATACTTACCTTACAATTGCTAAATGAGTGAATCAGATTGTCAAGGAAGAATAATTCAAGGAAAACATTATTTCAACTTATTACTTGGCAAGTATGATTTAACTGATCATTAAAATCTGATTTAATATATATCCTTACAGGCTTAATGCCATCAAATATATTACCATGTGAAGGTTTAATTCCTGCCTGTTTTAAGTTGGACTTGTCTCCTCTTACAGAAATTTTTTGTTTCTTTGTGCAATAGGTAACTTGTATTTGATAATTTTTTTCAAATATGCACTTTAAAAAACTCTTGCTTTGTGCGATGTGACGGTGGCTCAGTGGCAGAGTTCTCACCTGCCATGCTGGAGACCCGGGTTCGATTCCCGGTGCCTGCCCATGCAAAAACAACAACAACAACAACAACAAGAAAAAGCTCTTGCTTTGTAATTTTTAAGCTGCTGAGGTAATCAAAACCCTCTCATGTTAGCTGGGAAATTAAGAAAATGAAATATTTTAGAGCATTACAATGGTAGAATTCACAAAAACCTACTGCTCAAATCTGCAAAGTACATGAGCATTTTGGCATCTAGCGAAACATTTTCTGAGTTGTCTGTATTTTCAGTTCTTGGTGTTCTTTTATTGGTTTTCTGGGGCGCTCAAAGACTTGGTTGATTTGCCATATTCACATCTATACACTCTCACTTTTCCAGCTTTCTTTTGATTACTCTGTAAAGAAGATTGTCTTCCCACTCAGAGTCAGTTGATCAATTCACCTGTAAGTTGTTTTTGAAGACTCATGATGTGTCAAGACACTTGCAATGAGAGTAGAGTTTGTCTGTTAGGAGACATTGCTTTCTTTCTGTCTTTGCTTCAGTTAGGCTGCTGGAGAAATGTTTCTCAAAGAAAATTTGTAATCCGTATAAATTATAATTTCTTATGATTGTAAAATGCAGAGTTCTTTGCCCTAGCTCAATCCTACCTGATTAGAGGCTTTTAACAAACCTTTAGATGATATTTAGACATAATAAAATTTGAGAACCATTGTTCTAGAATTAAGTGCTTCTAATATTTCAATGTCTGTATGAATTACCAGGTATCTTGTTAAAATGCAGACTCTCATCCAGTAGGTCTGGGGTGAGGCCTCAGCACTTAAATTCTTAACAAGCTCCCAGGTGACACTGATGCTCTGCATACTTCACATGGAGTAGCAAGGTGCTATTTTTTTTTCAATTGACTGCTCCATAGATGAGGCTTAGACAAACGACACTATTGCTGGTTTCAGGCATATGTGACAAGTAGTCTATGTCTTTGACCGCTGATCTTAGATTCAGAGAATTATTCAAGTGGGAGAACAGTCATGGTACTGTCTTAGTTTGCTAGGCTGCTGTAACAAAATACCACAAACTGAATGGTTTAAAACAAGAGAAATTTATTTTCTTAGGCTATAAATACAAAAGCAATTATTGGCAGGGCCATATCTCTGATGTTTCTGGAGAAGAATCTCTTCATTGCCTTTTTCCTGGCTTCCAGTGGCCCCAGGGCTCCCTTGGCTGGTAGATGCATTTCCTTCACATGGCAGTCTTCTTTTGTCATTCTCTTCACATGGTGTCTCCCCTCTTGTATCTGTCTGTGTCCAATTCTCCCCATCTTATAAAGATGCCAGTCATAGGACCACCCTAATTGAGTCTGGAGTCATCCTAACTAGTAATATCTTCAAACACCCTATTCCCAAACATGGCCACTTTACCAAGACTAGGAGTTAGGACCTGGACATGGCTTGTTTGGGGGGCACAATTCAAACATAATAGTCAGATAGATAAATGGTCTTAAATAAACTAGATTGAAAGAAAAAGAAAAGAATGAAACATCTTTGGGCATGTGTTACTGCCATTGTGCGGGGATGATTGGACCACTCTTAGGACATTAGATGATGAGCAGTCCATACCATCCTGGGTCTCAGAGTTTTAAACTCAGATCACATCATCATCATATCTGGAATAATAGTACCCTTCCTGTCTATTGCTGAGGTTTTCCATTGATCAGGATTCATTGGGGAAATCATACTCAAATTATTCTGTCTTATTCTCTTTGACATTTCCTTCCATAGGACCCCTGACCACTTATATTCGCATCTGTGAGCTGCAGAATTTCTTCTCTTCTTTGATGAGAAGAAGGGAGATTGAGAAAACATTTGGGATGGATCTAGGGAAAAATTGACCATCCTTTTAGGCTGAGGTTGAGTAACCTCAGAGAGGGAGAGTCTAGTGATTAGGGGGACATTGCCATAGTTAATGAGGCAAGATTCTGGAGTATTGACCAAGGGTTCAGTTAAAGGATAGTGGTGTCAGTCTGGGGGGAGGAGGGAAGAGGTAAAGATGAAGGCACAGAGAAGTAAGTTTGTTGTAGATAATGTATATCCTTTCTAAAGCTACAGTAGTTCAAAGGAGGAAAAGATTATGGTTAAGAGAATTAGCCAGGAAACATTTTTTTTAAGGAGAAATAACATTGTGTCAATAGTGCTAAATGCAGCAGAGTGGTATGATAAAATAAACATAATTTGAATTTGGCAACTTATATTACCTTAGTGAGAAATCGGTCTATGAAGACTCTGGTACAGGAGTGGCAGGGATGAATACAAAATTTCAGTGACTGGAAAGAGAAAATTGACACCTTTAACTTGTACTTCTCCTTAAAATGTTTTTGACAGTGACTAACAAAATCTAAACTCCTTCACCTGGATTTTTTTTTTGGGGGGGGGGCGGTGGGCGGGGAGCTTGGGCAGGCACTGGGAATTGAACCTGGGTCTCTGGCATGGCAATCGAGAACTCTGCCTGCTGAGCCACTGTGGCCTGCCCATTCACCTAGATTTTAAAACTTTATGAAGTTTTCTTCCACCACATCTATCTAACCATAATTTCCATATCATTCATATTCAGCCTTCTTATCAAGTAGAACTGGTCTACTTACTGCCTCTGAAAACTTCATGTCCATTTCTACATGTGTCAATATTTGTGCTTTTACTCCTAGTCTCTTCTATCACCACTGCATCTTTGGCTGTAAAAGCTGTTAATTACTTGAAAACCTGGAACTTTATCTTTTCCTTCTTTCTTTCTTTCTTTTTTCTTTTCTTTTTTATTTCCTGCTCTGACCAAAAAAAAAAAAAAGTCCTTGCATATTATATGAGATCAAAGAAGTGAATGCCTATATTGAGTGTGTCTTGCCTTTGGTGAAAGTTGAGAGTGAAGATTAGAGAGTCCCTGGGTGAGGTAAGAGGAGGCATAAAGTTCAACTAGGGATCTTCACAGAATAAGTCATTTCTCAAATGATTGAGACAAGCTGCACCAGGCACTTAAAAGTCTGTGAGTACACCTATCCGAGACCTTGTGTCAATCTGTATATCAAACCTTAAGCATAGATACCTCTAACCCTAGGGTTGGCTGCCTCTGTAACTGTGGCCTTTTGATCTGAATGAGTTCCTGCTGCTCTGACCTCACCAGCCATAGGATTCAACTGCATTCTTAAACAGAATGGTAAATGCATTAAAATGGAAAATTCTGATATTCTCTAATTTACTTAAGATGTGGTAAATAGAGCTGTAAGACTAAGTAGTGTTTGTTTTTATTAAAAATCTTTTGATCCTTAATATTTTAGTATGCCTTGTTTCTTCACAATTGAACAAGTTCCTTTATTCTTTATTTTGCCCATGGAAGGGCTGTCACATAAGAAGTCAAAACTGTACCATTCGGTTAGTTGCATGATTTTTACTACTGCCTTTTACATTCACGTGGCACAAAAAAGCCTCTATATGTTTGTTCAGCTTAAAATGCTTGAACACATAGAAGGCAATAGGTATGAGGTAGGGAGACCTTGGAAGCATTTGGAATGGAGCCAGAGAAAAGTTGAGCATCCTTTTAGGTTGGGTATTGTTAAGTACTCACTGATGTTAAGTACATTCTTAGTATTATGATATCTAAATAACATTATTGAATGAAAACACAAGCAATATGATACAAATAACAAATGTAATGAAGCATATCTGGAAGATAAATATATTTGAAGATTTTATTTCCCCATAACAGCCTCACATTCAGTTAAAACTAAGAGGGGACTACTGAGTTCCGAAAGTATAATATGGAGCAGAGGAATAATTTGCCTTCTATTTTCTCTTGAGCCATGTGAATTTAAGAAAATTATTTGTTCTACTGGTGGTGCCTCTCCAAGTCCAATTTCCTCATCTGTAAATTCTAGGGTAGAACTGAGATAGTTAATTTTAACTTTCATGAGCCCAAGGAATATTGAAGAGTTTAACATCAAGATCAAAGTGGTGGCTTCCAGCTGGAGAATGGGATCTAATCAAAGAATTTTCGTAGTAAAGACTAGACTGAGAATTCCTGAGAAGTTTAACCTAAGGTGATAGACCCCTCTTTCTCATATAACTTTGGCTCTGAACTGGTTTTGTTATTTCTATCCCATCTTTTAATATGATGGCCAGAAGGTAAATAGCAAAGATCCTACATAGCACATCCAAAATAGTCTTCTTGTATTTTACTAAGATTGTATTCACTTTGTAACAGGATAGTGGAAAGAATGCTGAACTGAGAAAAATGAAACTCCCTTGACAATTTATTATATAACTCATGGGACCAACCAATCATAGAGTAATCTTGGCAGAAATACATCTTTATAATCTTGAGTCCATGAACATGATATTTCTCTCTATTTTTCAGGTGATCATCTATATCCTTCACCATAGCATATTACACATTTTGTGTTTTTAAATCAATTTATAGTTGTTATGAATATAAAAATCCTCTTTTCTTTGGCTATTGCTACTCCATTAGATTTTTATTATCTAGTCTTTAGTCCCCTTGCTCTTCTATATTATTATTTCTATTATTTCTAATAAGTTTTCTTTTAATTATTTTGCATTTGTTCATTGCAATCATATCTCTACAAATAATGACATAATGTAGTGTCTACCTTTCCAATACTTTTATAGCTCATTCTTGTCGAATGCCTGAACCTTATCCTCCAAAAAAGCACTGAATTTCAGTGGTGAGAGGTGACAGTTGTTTCTTTTATTCTAAATAGATGAAATGAACATTTATGTAGGCCCAATTCTCTCCTTCTTTTCTTTTCTTCTTCCTCCCTCCATCCTCCTCCACCCATGAATAAATTAAAGCTTTTACTAAAAGAGGATTGAATTGACTTACTTCATTTTGAAATAATCACATTTTTCTTAACAACTTCCTGATAATGCCCCATGATTATTTTTTCCTTATAACTGAAGCTTCCTACCAGACTTGCTATTATGAGCAGTACCTAACCTATGCTTGGTGCAGTAATGCACCATGAGATAATAGAAGTTTGGAAATTTGTTTGCCAGTAAAATAATTAACTCAGGATATAGTCCTTTAGCTATTTTGGTTGATTCATTATGAGCTTTCACTTCCTAAAACTGTCAGTGTGCCTGAAATTAACAGCTTCCTCCACCCTATATTTCTTCTAATTTTAGAAGGTTAAGAAATTAAATCACAAGACTTCTAATCTGTGCAAAATAAGAATAAATTGGATCTCACCAAGAGAAGGGGAATTTCCTCTGATAAATGAAGTGCCTAATCTAAATTGAGATATTGAGGTGATTACTCTGTTTGCCAGGGGGCTTATGTGTGGTTTCCAGGTACTGACTGTTCTGGGGAGTTGTGGTTCCTGGAAGAGTGGTGTGTTAATATGATAGAGTAAATCCTTATTAAGGAGAACACTCTTGTCCTTCAGAAAAGCAACCTTTGTGCTACCCTGAATGTGGATGGAATTGAAAAGACTATACTGTGTTCCTCATTGCATACACATTTTCCAGCTAAGCCACCATTATTTGACATTTTATTCTTAGTGATTTTCCCCTTTCTTTTTTTCTCTAGTGTTTGTACTTAAACGCCCTTAAAGAGTCTTTCTTTAATTCACTGTATCTAATTATTTTACAATCAAAAGAGAACTGGATATGACAGCCCCATTAACTACCTCTTAGACATTATTTCTATCTATATGCATCATCTTAGTTCACATTTATTCAATACTTTTCTTTCTGGTGTTATCTCATGTGCTGTAAACTGACAAGACATTAATTGTGACTTTGATTAATCACTTTGCTTGCCCTAGGATTTAGAGCAAACAGCAGAAGCTATAGCATGTGGAACTTTTCTGTGGACTGGCTTTATTGATAACCTCTAATGACATCTTTCTCTGCTAACCAGGACAAATGTCAATGAAAGTAAACTGCACCTGCATTCTTAAGACATTGATTTTAAAAAAATACAGAGGTAAAGATGACCAGCCATTTTTGCCAAGCAGAATTTTGGCAAAATTTAAGTCACATTTAAGATATATTTTTATTCCAAACCCTTCTCTGATGGAAAACAAAGGTACAGAAGTCTATAGGGGATAATAGGTTAAGAGATATTAAAAGTTTTGTTAGCAAATTAAATAGCTTTAGATGTAGTCCTAAAAAATTTAGTAGTTGAGAATTATGTCCAGGTTTTGATACGTAGAAAGGAGTGATAACAAATGCAAATCTAATTTTGATTTTGGAAACTCCAGCTGGATGACTAAACGTCAAGTGTGAAACACTTATATCAAAATTACCATTTTGCTTTTATAAACTGAAATTAGAAATAGCAAAAATTGGTACATGACACGTAAGTAATGGGTGCTGAGGGCCCCCTCCATTTTAACTGCTCTGACACGTGGGGCACAGGACTGGAAATTGCATCTCCTAACTCAGTGCTCAGAGGTGGTTTCTCATTTGCCTATGTTTTCTTGCCTCCCTGAAGCTGATTACACTGGCGAATGTTCTACCTGTCAGTCTGAGAAAGCACAAGCCTAGATGAGCTGGAATCTTTGAGCTACTGGCAAGTCTACAGACTTTTGTATAAGTTCTTTTTTTTTTTCCTGTATGAAATTTATACGGCTGTTTATTTATAGGCTCCATATAATCCCACACTTTCCTTGAGATGAGGCTATGCAATGTGCATTCATGATTTAATGAAGTAAGGATTAAAAAAAAAAAGCAAGTAAGAATGAGATGATGAGGTTTTACTTTTGGAAAGTTGTGCAGAGTAGTTTCACAGCCTTTCTTTTATATTTAAGGTGACGACCCTCGTCAACACCAGCAACAAAGGCCCCTCTGGTAAAAAGAAAGGGAGGTCTAAGAAAGCCCATGTGCTGGCAGCTTCTGTAGAGCAGGCCACCCAGAACTTCCTGGAAAAGGGTGAACAGATCGCAAAGGAGAGCCAAGATCTCAAAGAAGAATTGGTTGCCGCTGTAGAGGATGTACGCAAGCAAGGTAGGCAGAATACCATTCATGAGGATTGTATATTGACATGCAAACAATGGATTCTGTTCCACAATCAATGCGTACTTACTTCAAGAAGAAATCTTATTTTTCCTCTCTGTCTACACTTGTCATTTTTCATGTTTGCTGGAATTAGGGACACACACAATTAGAGATATTTTTGTTGTGGCAGTATAGCACAGCTACAAACATTCCATGCCTGCTGTTCTTTTAAAAGCCTGCAAGTTGTTTTACTTTGGTAGATGAAAACAGACTCTTGGGTTAATCTCAGGCTTTAGGGAGAATGGGACAAGATGAGCTCATACTTGTAGAATCCTTGAAAAACCAGGATTTAAGGATTAAGGGAGGAGAAGAATGTAAAGTGGTGTAAAGAAATATTTGTTGCTTTGTATGACTCCCAAATTTATATTTTCATTCAACAGCTTTTCTCACCAATCTTTATTTATCTATCTCAATATCTAATGCTGCTTATTAGCATTTTAGCTAGAAAATTCAAAGGCACCGCAAATTCAGAATAAGGACACCTATTCCCCCAGATTTGCCTCCCTTCTGCATTTAGCTCAATGAATGACAAACATATCTATACACTTGCACTTTTCAGAAATCTTGATGTCATTCTTGTTACTTGCCTCTTCTGACAAATACAAAAGTTCACAAAGTACCATAGATTAGAACTCTTGAGTGGGCCACTTCCTGTCTTAGCACAATATTTTTCCTGCCCCACGGCCTGTATATGCTATCCTCTTTCATAGAATTAAGCATGACTCATTCTTCACATCCCAGCTCAAAGAACATTTTGCCAGGAAAACTTTCCCTGACACTCCCATCATATATTTTTTTTTTTTTACTCTGCTCACAAGCCAGTTAAATATTAAAATTTAATGACTTGATTGATAACTTCCTTCCCTGCCACATTTAAGTTAGTGAAGGCACAGACCAGAACCATTTCTGTTGCTGATGATTGATTTCCAGTAACTAGTATTCATGACACTTCATGAGCTATTTGTTGAATGAATGAATGGATGGATGAAATTTCTGTCCCCTTTCTTCTTGGAAACTATCACTTCAAATTCGCAAGTTGGCAATCCATCCCTGGAAATAACAACTTCCACTCCACAGCAGCCATTCTCCATGCTCTGTCTTCTTCTTCAACCTCCTCTTTACTCTGAAAGTTAATTTTGTTTTATCATGCTAATTTAAGTTGTTGCTTTAAAGTGGTAAATTTCCCATATAATCTCTATTGCATCGAGTGATGGGAGAATATTTGTGTATGTATTTTGGCCATATGCAACCTTCCAAGTTTTCAAGTGCTTTTGAAAGCTGGTGTTCTTTCTGAACTACAGGTGAGCATTTATTTGTATTCATGCCTCTGTAGCCTGGATATTTGCTTGCTTCTTTTAAGGTTGAATTGACATATAATAAATTGTACATATTAAAATGTAAATTCGATAACTGTGGACAAATGTATACATTCATGAGACCACTAACACAATCAATACAGTGAACTTATCAAGAGTGGATAGTGTTTTGACACACTGGTTGCTAGGCCTTTTCTCAGAAGCTTTTACATTTTATGGTGATAAATTTCCCCAAGTGGTTTCTTTCTTATTCCTTGCAAATTATTTTTCACACATTTTGTGGAAATTAATATTTTACTTCTCTTGGAGCTTCTTAAATAGGTTTGATTTCCTCAGTCATCTAGAAGGGTAGAAAAGTTATTCTTCAGTGGGCCATATCATGAACTTACTTTCTAATAGATAGAAAAAGATTCACTTGCATCTTATTGGCCTATATTCACATATGTGGGTGCTCTACTTCTATGTAAAATGAAAACAAAATGATATCTGAAATTATTCAATCCAAGAAACATTGGCATAGTGTTTAATCAGGTAACATTATGGCCTGCACTGTGTTCAGACAGCATTCTTTTATGGTTGGATTGTGCAAATATAAAATTCAGAAATTCAGTGAATATTTAAATTATACTCTACTAACTTCCATTAAATTCTGAGGTGCCTAATATATGAAATTTTGTTTTTTGGATTTAATGTAATAACTACTATAGTCCTTGGCAAGATTCCTAAGGTTTTAGAATAAAAGTTTTATAAAGATGCTAATTTAAGACAGCTTACACTAATGGTTCTTCTAGAAGATATTTGCAACTTCCTCTATATTAGCCATTTCTTGTTACAGAAAAATTATGTATCAGAAGTAATGCCTGCATGCTGCCTGTGTAACGTTTAACTGCCACATGGACCTTTTCCTAAATAGTGTCGCATTTAAGGAACCATTACTGCGGTATTCAAAATAAAACTTTTACTGCCAACAACCTTTAAATTCTCTTTTAAGTTTCTCTCAAAAGTCTGTATATACTTCAGATGCCCGTCAGGCATGAGAGGTCCCTCTCCTCCCTGACAACAAAACCCTCCAGTTCGTCATTCCACCTTGTCTCCTTTCTTCCCCTTCTCTATCTTAGCTTTTTTATTGGGCAATCTGCTTAGCCAGTCTGGCTTTACCCATTTCCCCATTTGCTCATTCCCCAGATCATATTCATAACGGAGAGCCTGAGGTTGATTTTCAGAGTGAAGTGAGGAGAAAAGAGGTTGTAGAGGGACTTGGGTGAAAGAGGATAGAGGTCATTTAGTCATTGGAAAGTTTAAAACATAGTAACTTTTCTTGAATTATAGAAATCTACTTTCTAATATGAAAGATGACATTCAGAATTTATGGAAACACTGACATTTGGAAACAATAGCTTCCTTTAAGGCTGCATCCAGCATCCATTTATGGCTGTCTTATTAAATGATATCCATTTGGGAAACGAAATCTGTTAGGAAGTGATCTTTTACTATTGTGGTGGTGGGTTTGTTTTTTTTTTTTAATCAAATGATCAAAAGCGTTGCCACTTTTTTATTTTTAGCACGAGTAAATATCAGCAGTTTTAATAACATAAATCTCTGTTTTCTGCACAGTTGATTGTTGTTTTTAGATATTTCACAACATTCATGTTTATAATTACTGTAATCTGGCAAAATTCCACATGAAATTATGTATTTAACTGTGCTGTTGATTTTCCTCTTATGGTTAAACTTAGTGTTATTTGAATTGTCTGTATAATTTTTAAAATGTATTATCTCTTTTAAGTCTAGGCTCCATTTCAAATTTTATAAAGTTCTTAGTATGAGTGGTAAATGTATTTTTACACTAGAATACTCCACTACAAGATTATCCTGTATATCTAAGTTTTAGATAGCAAAAAAAAAACGTATTTCAGTAGACTTATGATAACATTTATACTAAAACAAGTCACAAAAATAAATGATTAAAATGTATAAAAAGAAGAGAAATTATTGTACTCAAACTTGGAGCCACGATAATTTAGACTTGCTTGGGTGAACATAGACTACCTGGTCAGGTGGGCTGTGTGGGTGTGTATAGGGATGTGTGAGTGTGTGTGTGTGTGTATGAGTGCGCTGGTGTGTTATGGTATACATAGCTACAATAATTTCATTTATGCATATTATCTTTATAATTTAAATTTGAACATCATCAGGATAGGAGCAATGATGTGGGTGCATTTCTTTGTACTCTAAAGCATCTTGCAAAATGCTCTAGCACCTGGCAGATGCTATTCAGGGAGGAAGCTTACTTCTGAGTGGAGCAGAACATGGACACCTGGTTAAGATATCTGATTTCTCCTTTACCTTGGCGGGTATCTAGATGACTAAGCTAAATCACTTAACCGCTTTCGGTTTCAGCTTCTCTATATTTCATTTGCAGACAATAATTGCTGCATTTGCCTCATTGGGTTGTATTACTAAATGAGATTACAGAGCATTAAAATAGCATAAATGCTGGTTAGATGCTGATGTTGATTTACTAGTTACAATTTATAAAATCAATATGAATTATCTATGGCAACACCCTGCCTTGATATTAATGAGCACTTCTTGGTGCTTCCAAGCAAGATTCTGGTTGCTGAATCAGCATCTAGTGGTTTTCCTAAAGAAAATTAATGACTTCAGATTTGCTGAGTGTTGGTAGTTACAGTTGATCTCAGTACACCATGGTGGATAGCGCGCAGCCAGAGAGTCATGCATAGATGGGATCTGTGACCGTGACAAATACAAAAGGAGTTATTCAAATCATGCTTTCAGAAGATTAAGACAAATGAAAGCTTGAGAAGGGCCAAAACTTTTGATGTTTACTGTCAAGATGTTCTCTGACTGAACATTATTTCCAGATGATGGGCTAATTTAGGGTTTCTCAAAGTTTAATAGGCATTAGAACCATGTGGGAAACTTTGAAACTTCTCTGTCCAAGCCTCACTGCTCGTCAATCAGTCTCTAGGATCATACCCAGGCATTGGGATGTTTAAAGTGCCCTAAGTGATTCCATTGTGCAGTAATTTGAGAAGATATACCCTATGCTAAATTATGTGTTACCAAGTCTGACATTCTGTGGGCACTCAGGGAATATGTGTTCAGGTATAAGCTAGGGAGCTTACTGTAGGCAATTAATATATTTAAGAAATTGTGGAAAAAAGAAAAGTCTCTAACTGGAATTAGTATAAGGAGGTGATGCTTAACTGAGCATTGATTAAAAATTTGTGAAGAGTAGTAGTGTAAGCATTTGAAGTTTAAGTCACCCAGTTCTCAAAAGCAAAAAATAAAATGATGCTGATAATTGGGAGGTGAACTGTAATGTACTAATTTGAAAGGAAGTTTCATATTATGGCATAGTGAGAAAAGTGGTAGATGGTGGAAAAGGGCCAGCTTGGGAAAAGTTAAGGAACTATGTTTACTATAGTCAATAGGAGAGAGAGAGAGAGAGAGAGAGAGAGAGAGAGAGAGAGAGAGAGAGAGAGAGAGAGAGAGAGAGAGAACTAGTTAGTTGGCTGGTTCCTAACTGGTTCCAACCTGTCTTAGTTTACCTGGCTGCCATGATGCATATCACGTAACACACAATGAGTTGGTTTAAACAGAAGAAGTTACTAGCTCACAGTTTGGAATCTGCAAGAAGTCCAACATCAAGATGTCAGCAATGTTTACTTTCTCCCAAAAGACAGTAGGGTTGTGGTATTGGCTGCCAACAATCTGTGAGGTACCTTGGCTTGTATCTCTGCCTCCTGTCCATGATGATGTACTCTATTTCTAACTTCTGTGACTTCTGTGTCCTCTTCATGAAGCCTGCAGTCATCCAGATTAAGGCCCTCCCTATTTCAGTTGGTCACACTTTAATTAAAAATGACATCTTCATAGACAGAAGCTAGAGAAGGTTGATTAGTGATTACCTGATATGTCCATGCTTGTTAATGAGATTGAACTTAAATGTTTGGGAATGGATAGAGGTGATAGTAAATTGTTGATGGGGTTATAAGCATTAGTGCTATATTAAAAGTGAATATCATTGAAAGGACTGTTTAAAGCCATGTGTCTCACCAAGTATCACAACAAATGTAAATAAGTTATTGCAAGAACTACTTCAAAGGTATGGCACTTGTACAAAGACTTAATAATAGAGGGGTCTATGGGAAAAACTGTTTATTGTATGCTATGAATTGTATTTGACAAGAATATCTCTCTAGTACTGTAACAATACTGGGGCAAATAATGGAGGGGTTAAGAGTTAAAGGACTTTGGGGTTTACTCTTTGGTATGGGTATATTTATCTGTTATTTTTCTCTTTGGAACACTGAAAATTGTCTAAATTTGAGAATGGTGATTATTTTACAAATAGGTGAGGATATTGTACAACATTGATTGTTTATTTTAATAGAGTATATGCTCCACAAATATATCTCAATAAAATATGCAGATCTAAATAAATAAATAAGATTCAATTGTTAGAGAAAGAGTCAAGTGTTAGAGAAAATGTGGAGATAGCCAGGTATACCTATTCAGTGTTGGTAGGGTAGCAAAATGGTGCAGTCCCTCTGTAGAGTAATGTAGTGAACCCACAGAGAGCTAAATAAAGGGTTGCCAATGATTCGGCAATCCCGTTACTAGGAATATACTCAGGAGAGCTGAAAGGTGGGACTCTGCACAGATATTTGCACACTGATACTTATGTCAGCATTGTTCGCAATAACTAATGTATGGAGGTGGCCAAAAGTTACATCGACTGAGAAGCAGAAGGATGAACTGTGGTGTATACACATGATAGAATATTAAGCAGTTACAGAAATGAATAACGTCATGAGGCATGCAATGAGGTGAATGAACCCTGAGGACATTATGTTGAGCTAAAGAAGCCAGAAACGAAGAGGAAAAATACTGCATGGTCTCATTTAGAAAATACTTACAGGAAAATTCAGGACTAATTTGTAAACTCTTACAGCAGTCACAATTTTTCCTGAACTTTAAGTGTTATTTCTAAATCTGAGATGTTGTGCTTTATGTGTGTAACCTGGTATATTCCTGGAACTTTGGGTACTTGTGTGACAACTAGGACTCAGATTTAGAGTTCTGCAGCTCTGAAGATCAGCATTATTCCATACAGCAACAGTTAAAGAAGATGATAAAGAGATCAGACTTCAACTAGAGAAATGAACAAAGTTGACCTAGTTGGTTCTAAGGTAAATCAGAACACATGATAAAGGATGACAGTATCTATATTCTGAAACTTCACCTTCTGTGTAAGACAAAGGAAGAGATGTTTATTTTGTCTGAAATTTAAATATCACAAAATCTAACTTAACCTGTCTGACCAGGTCATTAAAACAACCTAAACAATGGAGTCTAGAATAGGGAATTAGAACTTGTATCCTGAATAGTTTAATGTAAGACCCTGATATACTCCAGAGCATGTGGTAAGATAATTAAAAAAGCATTTACAAAGTCCCTTGAGGACTGGAGAAAGAAATATGGGTCTATAAAACTTACCTACCTGGGAAATTCTTCATACACTCTCAAACATCAGGGACTCCCAAGTTAATAGGCCAAGTCCTTGATCTTGAGGCTTGCTTTTCTGAAATTCACTTCTGTAATGGGAAAGCTAAGCCTACCCATACTTATGCCTAAAAATCATTTCCAGAGAACCTCTTTTGTTGCTCAGATATGCCCCCTCTCTCTCTCTCTAAGCCCAACTCTGCAAATAAACTCATTACCCCCTCCACTATGACTTCCAGGGATGTAAGTCTCCTTACAACATGGGACATGACTCCCAAGAATGAGCCTGGCCCTAGCATCAGGGGATTGATAATGCCTTCTTAATCAACAGGGAGAAAACAAATGAAATAAAATGAGGTTTCAGTGGCTAAGAGATTTCAAATAGAATCAAGAGGCTATTCTGGAAGTTACTCTTATGTAAGCTTCAGCTATTGCAAATTGCCACAGGATGCCAAGCCTCAACCAACAGAATTTCCTGAAAACCTTAAAGAATACCTAGGACTCTCTCTGAGATTCTCTAATAGTTTCAAACATTTCATTTTTAGAAACCTAAAACCTCCGCATTGTTCCTATGCCAGATAAACCCTGAAACCCAGAGGTACCAGTCTTTCCAAGAATAACAACTAGGCCCCTTACCCCATAATGTCCACACCCCCTTTTAATATGGAAACGTTAGAATGGCCATTGCCTAAATATACCTAAAGATTTTGAGACAGAGGAGTTGTAACAGAGAAATAGGAAAGGGAGGAGTTGTACCAGAGGAGAAAGGATTGAATGATAAATATGACTACTAAATCATTATCTTGATATTTCCTTTTAATCTCCAGTGTATTTGAGCAGCTGGAAGGAAATACCTGAAATGGTGGAACTATAACCCATAATACTTTGAAGTTTATTCTATAACTACTTTTGAAAATGTACTTTGAAATTTGTCATTTTTCTGAATATATGTTGTATTTCACAAGAAAAAATGTTTTTTAAAAATTGGAGATGGGGTGGGCAATGGTGGCTCGGTGGCAGAGTTCTGGCCTGCCATGCTGAAGACCTGGGTTTGATTCCTGGAGGCTGCCCTTGCCAAACAAACAAACAAACAAACAAACAAACAAAAAAATGGGGATATATTTGGCAAGGGAAAAAATAACGATAAGACACAGAGATATTGGTAGTGTTCTAGTATTAGGTGGGTTCATAGGTACTCATTTTATTAATAGGCAGCATAAATGCATATTAAATATATTATTTTGAACATATATAATTTGTGTATTTATTTAAATGCTTAAAAATAAAGTGCTGCTTTCCTCTCTTAAAAAAATAACATCTTGGGCGGCTGCCGTGGCTCAGCAGGCAGAGCTCTGACCTGCTGTGCTGGAGGTCTGGAGTTCGATCCCTGGTGCCTCCTGCCCATATGCAAATTAAAAAAATAAATAAATAAATAACATCTTCAAAAGATCCTGTTTACAATTGATGAACACACAGAGGGTCATAAGCACACTGTTGTTGAGCTACATAATTGAACAAACACACTACCCATTTAGTTGATATTTTAACTTCATGAAAACTAAGTCAGAGAAAGACTGGACCCAGACAGATTGCTGTAATTGTGATATTGCATGGGAAACAAAGGAAAACAGCACACTTTAAGGGTCCAGGATCGAGTTGGTGTAAATGTGGATAGAGACAACAAACTAGGCGTTAACAGGCACTGCAAAAACAATAGGAGATATTTGTCAACTTATTGAAAGGAAAAGGCCAGAGTTAACATTTATTCTAAGCTTTTCCCTCTAGGCAACTTAATTGGGAAGTCTTAGGTGGGACAGGAAATGGGGGAACAGTTGGATTTTAAGCATTGATGAATGAGGGGAACTGCCTAGCAGATGGCTATTGCTATGGGAATGGAGCTTTGGGGAGATGAGAAATTTCAAAGTCTTTGGAGATGATAAATGAGGCTTTCAGAGACAGCACTTTCTTTGAGTACTTGCCAATAGATAGAGAATAGTAGAGAAATGTGGCCTTAATTTTGGAAGAATGGCTGAATTAGGAATAGCAATCTGACTGGATGTAAAGGGGGAAAGTAGGCCCTGAACGGTAGTCAAGAAACAAAATACTGAATACTGAAATCCAAGAATGTGGGATACTTTGCAAAGGAGACAGTGATCAGTCAAGACTATAGAATGGCAATCATGTAAAATGCTTTTGAGATCACTGAGGATGAATAATGAGGAAACACCATTGGGTTTTGCTACAAAACATCATTAATTATATTCAAAACTGCATTTTATAAAACTATAATGACAATAGCTAGGTAAAAAGAAGAAATAGAATGCAGATTTGTAAAAAAAATTCTGTGGAATTGACCTACATAATGAACACTAAATTTAACCATGGACCAAATTTAATGGTAACACAATTATAAAAATGTGCTTTCATCAGTTGAAGCAAATGTTCTACACCAATGCAAGGTGTTAATAATAGGGTGGTAAATGGGAATCCTGCATTTTATGCCTAAATATTCAGTAAACCCACAACTTCTGTAATAAAAATTATAAAGGAGAAATAGCTACTAAAGGAACAAAATAGATGGTGAATTAATGAATGTATATTAGAATGATAGCCATATCCTCCTTCAATCATCACTGTACTATACACTGCACATATTTCTTTTTGTCCCTGAAGACAGTCTGGTTCTCAAATGAGGGGATTGTGTGTTATTGTTTTTGGTATCTTTCAAGCTTGTCACAATGCCTGGCATATAGTAAGTACTTAATGCGTGCTTCAGAAGATTATTACAGAGTGAAAGGAGAAAGGCATTGGAGCAATTGGAGAAAGCATTAAGTGTAAACAAAGATTTGACTGTTTGTTAGCTTGTTTGCTTAATTTTTTCAGTCCAAATCATGAGCTCAGAGCATATATGAAGAAGGATGGTCACCAGTGAGAGCAATTGAGGATGCCAGGGGAAAGGCTCAGGGTGCTTGTATGAGATAATGCAGAAAGGACCTTCCTTTTTCTGGAAAGCAAATAGGGAGGAGAGATGTATCCAACAGTGTTTCATAAAACAGACAAGAGCCAAAGCAAATTATTTGGGATGATCTCAATTATTTTTAACAAATAGGAGGTGGTTTAATGGACCATTGATATCAGATGTATGACTTCTATTGAAGATGTTGTCTATATTTTTTTCATACTGTCATCTATGTGTTTCTCCCATATGATTTTAAGGGATTTTTATTTATTAAATACAGCTGAATATTATTCCTTCCTTTGGGTGCAGCTGAAAGTCCAATTTATAATGAACTTAATTGTCTGAGATTTTTTTAAATTAGATTTGCTTATTTGGTAGGCAACAGCATCTGCTAGCAATGTGATGCTTACATACCATCTTTTGTGACTCTTCTTAGATTTGAAGCAGATTCAAAATCTGCTTTGTATAGTAGACACTACTCTTCATGTTTGCCCAATAACCAGATGCTTGTAGTAATGCTATCCAACAACTGACTTTGTCCAGTGAACTTACAGTGCATTATTTAAGTTTCTCCCCTCTTACCCCGTTATTATATCTCCACATGCTCTTAAGTCATGGAGTAGTTGCTTGGGTTCCCAACCTTCAGTCAATAGCACATTCCCTGATTGCTCATTCTCTGTATGCGCAAGGAAGAAGCAAAACAGGGGGCGTAACACTGCCACCAAGATATGCTGGGCCAGGGTGTAGAGGAGATGTATATGACCTTTGCCCAATATTAAGAGAATATCATGGAGTAGGGTGACAAAATGTTTTAGAGAAACAAGGTGGCTTCCTCATGGAACCACTGATCATCCAACTCACCACTTAGGCCTTTCTTGCTTGCCAGCTGGAAAGCCTCTCTCCTTCCCTCCCTTTAGTGTGGTGTTAATGGACTGATCACTGATGGATGAGCTTCCCAGCTAAGGTTTGGCTGAGAGGTGATTTTAATGGCCAGGAAGCTTCTGCTGTCATACAGTCCTGTTCCGTCCTCCAGTTGCCCTATAAATATGTAAAGCATCACTGACACAGAATGAGTAAGTGGTTGACCTCACACCTGGAGTACTTTCCATCAGGGGTTAGCTTCTCTCTCTAAGGAGAAGTAGAGCTGGGGCTGTTGAGAGAGTTCTACTATTCTCTACTTGTCCTTTTCTCAGACATCCCTTGCTTTATGCCTGTGTATTGCACATGGTCAGAATGCTAGGGTCCCAGAGATGTTGGGCTTCCTTTTTTGTACAACAGACTGATTCTCTACTACTTCCTGGGTACCTTTACATTGATAGTGTCTCATTGTGTTCTAATGTGGGGTCCTGAAGGGCACTGGGTGAGTTTTTACTCCTGTGTGATTGGGGAGCCAATTCTCCACTGAAGGCAGCTACCAAAATGGAAGAAGAGAATTCTAGGAAAGAAAATGGGAATTGGGGAAGCAGATCTTAGATTAGAGAAGGAAAGAGAACTTGCTTCTCTCTATGAATCTCATATTCTTGAGTCTCCATGTTGCTATAGATCCAATATCTCTTTAATGATATTATTCAAATAATATACTAAAGCACAAGTTCATCAGATTAAGCAAGGGCAGACATTGAAGTTGGAAGGGCTGGGGTGTCCAGTGAACCATCTTCCCCCTATCCCCTTCCCCCTAGAATTTCTTTTTATATTTGTTTCTCAGAGTGAAGTTCACCGACTACCTGGTCTAGAATCACCTGAGTAGAAGGATGGGAGAGGAAGCTAAAAAGTTCAAATTCCTTGGTCTCGCCTCCACCCTAAATTCATGTGTCCTGAAGAATCTACATTTTAGATGGTAATCCAAGA
The DNA here is from genome assembly GCA_004026745.1 of Myrmecophaga tridactyla. NCBI lineage: Eukaryota > Metazoa > Chordata > Mammalia > Pilosa > Myrmecophagidae > Myrmecophaga > Myrmecophaga tridactyla. The sequence continues at coordinate 23,700 of PVIY010019422.1, read as the reverse complement.
GAATCTTATACATCCAACATTTGAGAATCACTACTAGCCTAAGTTTATTACATCTTTGATATGTCATCTTTAAGTATTGAGCCTTTTTTGTTTTTGTTTTTCCATTGAAGAGGATGCTATCTGGGAATAAAATTGTCAAAAACTTTAATATCAGAAGTTTGAGTAAAAGTAAAAACCTGGGCATACATACAATGCATAAAGGTCAAAAGGAAGATTGATATGAACATATCAAGAACATATACACAAATGTGAAAATTCCTATACCTTAGGATTTTTCTTAACGTGAATTTTATCATGTGTAGTAGTTTTAGCTGTTGTATATTTTGTTCAATAAAATGTATTTGTTTGCCAAACTGCACTGGTTGAGGACCTGAAAATACCCCAGATCTGTATAGCGTTGAGTGTGACTATCGTTGGAAGGGATTGGGAGATAATGATGGATTATTCTTTCATCTAAACCCTCATTTTGGAGCTCTTGACCTTTGTTCCTGCAGTGTCATTCAGCGAGAAAACAACAACATTCATCAGGTCTTATTTACTGAGTGGGACTGAGTAAATAAGTGAATAAGGGCATTTTGCATATATTCTCTCAAAACTTTACTTAGACATTTGAACTGAATATTAGTATGCCTATTTTATATAAGATAACACTGAGGCATAAGATCTCCATGTGTGTTACCTGCTTAATTCAATAAATATTCATTAAGTATCTTTTATGTACAAGCATGTTTACAGTGCTGAGAATATAGAACTAAGAAAATGGAAAATTCCTTGTGTACATAAATACTGCATTCTGAGGTGAGACACATGATAAATAAATTTAAAAACATTATAAGGGAGACATTTATTTCAGGCTGTAGATGTGCAATTAAAAATGAAACAATCAAAAGCATGGTCCATGAAAGATAAAATTGACAAGTTGGACTGGATTAAACTTTTGCTCTGTAAAAGACAGTGTTTAGAGAATGAAAAACCAAGCCACATACTGGGAGAGAATATTTGCAAAACACGTATCTGTTAAAGAACTTGTATCCAAAATACACAGAAAATTCCTAATAGTCAATAGTAAGAAACAAACCAAACTAATTAAAAGTAGGCTAAGGATATGAACAAACACTTCCTAAAGAATAAACATATAGGGCAAATAAGTATATGAAAAGATGTCCAACATCACATGTCATTAGGGAAATAAAAATTGAAACAATGAATATTGTTACATGCTTATTGGAATGGCTAAAATGACCTGAACTGACAATACCAAATGCTTTCAGTATGGAGTTATGGGAACTCTCATTCATTGCTGGTGGGGTTGCAAAATGGTACAGACACTACTTTGGAAGATAGTTTGGCAGTTTCTTAAAAAACTAAACATAGAATTACCATACAACACAACAATCACTATTCTCAGTAATTACTCCACTGACTTAAAAATATGTCCATAGAAAATCACCTAATCCTGTTCCAATTTTTTTAATAATTTTTTTAAATTTTAGAATAGATTTTAATTTAGTTTAGAAGATAGTACAAAGAGTTCCCATATATCCACCTTCCCCACAGTTCTCCTACTATTACATTTGTGTGGAAATTTTACTATACTTAATGAATCAATATTGGTTCATTATTAATTGAGCTGAGTATGCAGTTGTCAAAATACAGTAACAAGCCCTTCTACCGATGTGCTTAGCAAGATGGCAAGAAAAACACAAGTGTAAATACTGAAATGTTCTAAAACTGACTTGCAAGGCATGATAACTTGCACATCTGTATAAATAAAATGAGAAATCTCATTTAGTGGAGCCAATTCGGGACTGTTCCCTTTAATACCTTTTATTGAGGTCCACACCTGTCAGCCTGGTTAAAGCTGCTTTCATTTTTCACAGAAAGGACTTAAAGAGGCTTACAAGGATATACAAAGCACAAAGATAAAGGAAATAAAAATTCATAGAAAAGAAGAAAGAAAAACGAGGTCAGGGACCAAGAGTCCAGCCAGGAGATTGGCTAGTGGATAAGTGTTCTGTGCAGATGGGGCCACTGGTGGGATGCGAGCAATGGTTGGGGAAATAACTTTGCAGTGGACCCAGGTTCAAATTTCAACTCTGTGATTTTCATCTTGAGTTTGCTCTGTGATTTGGGTGAGTTATTTATCTTCTTCTACTTATTGTGTTCATGAGCTCAGTGGTGTGACCAGTCATACACTCCCAGGATACTGAGAAGAGTGAGTGACAATGCATGCAAAGCATTTAGCACCAAGCTTAGACATGGTAGGCTTGAAAACCCGGTTCCACTCTTATCATCATTGTCACTGTACTTTCTACAAGTGGGAAACTAACTTGGACTCCTATACTTTCTAGCACACTAATTATAAATATCAAGTTTATGACAACAGGATATTTTAATTATACAATGAAAAAACGCTTTCAGGTAGATCACTAAACCACAAGCCACTTTTATTTCTTTTGAAATTCACCTTGTTGTAAGGAAGATTCCTTAAACAAAATATCTGATTTCAAATACGCATACAGGGAAATACTCTACATTATTGTGTGATGATTAAGAAACCCAGTTACCAAGCATTTCCTCTCTAAAAGTTAAGACTGTAATTTAGTCCACAACTGATTTAATATAAACATCCTTGACTAACAGGATAAGATTGTCAAAGATGCAGCGGATTCTCTGATGTATTCCTAATTATGATATATGATGGCAACTTGATGCAATGCAGGCAGTCTTCATTAGCTCTGAAACAGAGATTGAGTGAGGATGTTTTTCAATGGGCTGTCCTTTTCATAAGCAAAATAAATGGGGCAAGACAAAAGCCTTCTAAAATCATGTAAATCTTGCCAAGTGTATGCTAATAAAAGGACTCTGAGGACCAGCCCTCTAGAGTGACTTATAGATAATATGTTAAAATCAGATCTTCAATAAACTAGGAAGATACACCTCAGACCTTCAGTAAACTAGGAAGATGCACCTCAGCAGCATCATAGTTATTGGAAGATGACATAAGCTCCCTGTTAAAATAGAAAGAAAAGAGCCAATATTAAAGGTGGGGCAGGAGTGTGAACTACCTCTATTTGAGAATCAGGAAGCTTGGCACTGTCCACTCTTCTCTTCTTAGAAAACAGTGAAGAACCACTGCTGCTTCTCCCAAAGGTTGATCTCTTCACTGGAGCTCTTGGTTCCCTCCTCTACCACCTTTTCACCCTTTTTTTTTGGAATTATCAGTTTCTTCCTTTCCATTATTCCACTGGAATAATCCAGATAGCATGTAAACATATTCCATGTTAAATGAGAAGCCTTACCCAATTGCAACCCACCTCCAACTGCCCAATTTTTCTGCTTCAAGACAAAAAACTTTACAAAGAATAATCTACACTTGCGATTTAATTACGTGCATTCACTTAGATTCTGTATATTGTGAAATATAAAATGCACAAAATATGAGAAGTAATAAGAATATCAGTATAGTAGTATATAGACTCCTGCTTAATTAATAAAGCTTTGCTAGAGCAGTGGAAACTACCTTTTACTCTTCAATGACTGTATTTCCTTCTCTCTCTCTACCCCCACTGCCCAATTCTGAAAGAGTACCATGCTTCTGAAAGTGGTGCACATATTCTCTATGCATTTTCTCCATTGTTTTATTATGAAAATGTTCAAACATATAGCAAAGTTGAATGAATTTTACAGAAGGTAACGGTATCTATAAAACCACCATCTAGATGATCTTTAAAATTTTGCTTCACGTGCTGTCTCACAGATCTATCTCCCATGTGATTTTTAAAATACGTTTGCTACATATGAACGGTCACATTTTCATCCACACCATTTTGGCTTTCAGGCTTAACTCTCCATGGGACTTGCTCTGGTCTGAGTCATTGGGTTCAGCCATTGATCATATTTGGCCACATCTCTGTCTATATCTTTACTCACCCTCTCAGTAGCACCACATGCAGTTGATCCCTGTACCCACCCCTCCAGACACCCTCTTTTCTTGCCTCTCTTGACTTCGGCATTCCCATAATCTCCTCATTTTCCTCCCACCTCTTTCTGTTCCTTCACCCTCTTGGACTTCTACATACAGATAGCCCTGTTCCTCCGGCCTGGACTTTTTTTCTTCTCTATCATTTTACTGTATGCTGACAATTCCAAATTTCTACTTTTGGCACTTAGCTGTAAACTTATCTATGCAACATTGCTTCCATCCAAACCTGAATCCATTTCCCCCCATCCTCCCCCACCCCCACTTCAGGAATGGGACTACCAGTTACTTAAATCAATAGCTTAGGACTTTGTTCTCACTTTTTCTTCCTTCCACACATCCAAAGCCAGAAGTTAATTTTGTCAACTTGTCTTCAAAATGTATCTTAAATCCACCCATTTTAAGACCATGTGTCCTAATTGGTAAGAGCACAGATTATGGAACCCGTCAACCTACATTTGAAACCTGACTCTGTCATTAGCTAGCTGTGTAACCTTGCGCAAGTCATTTACTGTCACATAGGTCTCAATTTCATCCTCTGTAAAATGGGAATAATAATAGTGCCTAGCTCATTGTGTGGATGTTAGTTAATGTAAGGAAGGAGCTTAAAATAATGGCTGATCTAGAGTAAGCGTATATAAATATTAATTAAAGATGCTTGGTCAGATAGACCTTCCCTGACTCTACAAGCTGGAAACTACATATTCTCTCCTATTTTCCTATAAAGCCATTCAAAAGAGAAAATAAGTAATAGTTGATAAATGATTCTTTGTGAGGGTGAAATAATTGTGTATAGACAAGAGTGCATCTGGAGAATATTCTAAACCTCCATTGTTATGCAGTGTTCATGGGCTTGCTTTTGGAAATAGGTTTCCACTTGATCTGTATTTCTCTTGGAAAAGCTTCACCCTACCAAAGGGAGGCCATGGCAATGTAGATGCTGTAGAAGAAGGCCCCTGGAGATTTCCATGTGTGCTTTTTGGGGATAGTGGAGCCTCAGTTCTGCTAATCAACGCCTGGATGACCTGGTGCAAATGAGTTAGTTTGTACCAGATTTCCTATTTGTCAAATAAAAATGCCAGTGCCATCTAATTGATAAAATTTTAAAAATTGGGTGTTTATCAGAATGAAAGAATTTGAGAAAACATGAAGCATTTTCAAATTGAAAATGTATACATTCTCTAATTGCTTTTGAAGTCATTATGCTTGCTTTATGATACTAGAAGTTGAAGATAAGCTGAAAAGCTGTACTTATTAAATAAATATATAGATAATTTTTCAGTTTTCTGTTATACCCATGTTTTAGGCACATATCATTTCAATGGGAATGCTTAACAGGATTAATGAGCTGTCGTGATTTATTTGACATTTTATATACTTTTTTAACTTTTAACAACCGTAGGATTAACTATGATTTGGTGGTGGTATTAAACCAATCTGGTCCTCTCCTTTGAATTATTTGCAATAATTACTACTATCTAAAGTCAATATATTATAGAAATAAATAATTTTTTAGTGTTTATGCCATTTCTCTTTGTAATCTTTATGGTTTCATGTATAGAATGAAATTTAAGCTCAAGTTATGATTGTTTTTGTAGAGAATAAAGTATTTAATAGCATTGCCTTTTTAAAAAGTCCCCAAAATGTGGACCACATTTGAATGAGCTGCAGTTTGTTGCTTCTTATAATGATTGCATTATACTTCTCTTGTACAGATTTGTATGGGGGTATTTAAGACAAAAGTATTAAATATTTTTGTTCATTAGATTATAATCTTTCCGGTGTAGGCAGAAAAGAAAGAAACTAATTGATTTACTTCCAATTGTGGGCTTTATGATCTTCCTGCTTTGGTAATTCCTTAAATGTCAGAATTAAAAATGTTGACCTATTTCTCTATGGGCTGGCTTAGAAACCATAGCAGTCATCTGTTATGTTACCTAATACATTTAAAATATGGCCTTTAAAATATAAATGTGATTATGATAACTAATATTTCTCTCTTCTGTGCCAAAAGCTCTAAGTAACAATGGTTGCTCTTTTTGGTATAATAATCTCCTGAGAACTCCAAGGTTTTTTGTTTGTTTTCCTTAAGAGAAGAAAAGCAGAACGGCTCCACTGTTAATTAAGTTGTGTAACTCTGAGCGAGTCTGTTTTTATATCTGGTCTTAATTCCTCAAATAAGGAACGCAATCTTCAAATTAGGTGAACTTTACTATCTTTTTCTTTTTTTTTTTTTTTTACATGGGCAGGCACCGGGAATCGAACCTGGGTCCTCGGGCATGGCAGGCAAGCGTCCTTACCTGCTGAGCCACCGTGGCCCACCCTTTACTATCTTTTTCAACCATAAACTTTTGTCTTACCTTTTACAAAAATAATAAATAGTGAACATGCCTAGCCCCATGTTAGATTTTAATTAGCCATCCAAGAAATGGTTTGGCCCCTGAGGAGCTTCCATTCAAATTGCAAAGGCAAGAGATGCTCAGGGGAAGACACTGGAATACAGGACTAATTCAGGATAAAGTACTTGCTAGAAAATTTAGCTGCCATGCAGAGGTTCCTCGTGGTTCTTTAACTTCGGTGTTGGAAAATACCATCACTACACTATTTAGAGATCGTGAACTCAGGACAATGAGGTGATTTCCCCATGGTTCTATCCATTGTGTTTGCAAATGGTGTTTGTTAAACACCGAAGACAAAAGAAGTAACAGAAGCAGCAGATTTTAAACAAACCTGGTTAGAATCAGCTTCCTTTACACCCCATTTATAATGTTCTGTCTGAATTGAAATGTATGTAATCGCTAAGATATTTGGGAATCTTTTTCTGCCCTTTCTACTTGCCATGTTCAGCTTTCAAGAATAAGATAAATTCTGAAACATACAGTTATATGAGTTTAATATTAATCGCCATACATTTAATTCTAATAGTATCCATATCTTATACATCTACACAATTTATGTTGCTTATTTTGGTTTTGAACAAATATCTCCCACCCCAAGTGTGGCCCAGTATTTTAGTAAAACTTATTTTAGTAGGACTTCTAAAAAGGATTGGAACAAAATGCTTTGCAGGATCAACCACTAGTAAACTAGAACTTTAACTTAAATACTCCTAATTTAAATACTCATATACAAAAAATTTGGGGGTTTACTCTCGTGTTTCTATTTTTCAGATATTTAAAAATAGTCCGATTATATGATAGTCTTGTGATTGATAATGTAGATAATAATTTGGACCTCCCCATTTATCTTTCTTTCTTAATCAAGCCTATACCAACATTTTTTAGTCTGATTTGCTTTATAATCTTCAATGTGCATCTCTCAAAAACAAAATAAAATTATATTCAAAAGCCAGTTATTCCAGGCATAGAATAAGAGTGATGTTGCTATGACTCTTCTTTGTATTGTTGAATAATTCAACTTTGTATTCATCTGGCACAGACCGTGATATTTTTCTTTCATGCAGCAGAAATTGGTTTGAATTTATTGCACACTTTGATACCCAGATTCTTTCTGTGTAAATTTTCCTCTATTGTTTTTTCCATCCAGAGACTGTTTTGGTCTTTATGACTTCTATTTTTTTTTCTTCTTCGTGACTATCAATATTGTCTGTTTATATCCTATCCTTCGTTTTTGTTTCGAAGGGCACTGCAAGGTAAAAAGTTATATATGCAATGGAAGTACTAAACTTCTTATTATTTTTTATAAGGCTTTTTAACATCTCTGTGTAGCAGCATCCTTTTCTCATATTTATACTAATCATCACCAACTTAATATGATCTAGTAATACCATCTATCTGTTTTATAATAAAGCCACGTTCAGAGTCATATAATTTTTGAAAAGGAACTTGGAGGTTGCATTGTTTGCTCATATTTTAGAGGTGAAGAATCTGGCTCCTATTAATAGCCTATCACCTCCATTAGATTCCACAATTCATTAGGACTAGAATATGGATTTTCAGGTATGATATTCTTTCTTCCATACTCAAACTGATGTACATTGTATTTAAAAGCTTGTTTCTACCGTGATCCGTGGAATGCATTAGATTTACTATTACACTACCAGCCCACTCCATCCACTCCCCCCTTGAAGTGGGTCTGGGACAAAATGGCATGATGACATCCTTGGGGATACACGGGTGACTGTTCTAGTAGGCCACACACATTGGTGGTCCAGAATTCCCCAGAGCTCACCCATGCCACCAATTCCTACTCTCCAATAAGGGAAAATAACTGTGCAAATAGAAAAATGGAAAGGAATGAATTGAACAATTTATACTTAATTTTGGCTAACTATTTAATCACCTTTTATTTAATAACAAAGTTTTATTAAATAAATGTTTTAATAAAATTTAAAGGTAACTCAGTACATTGATTTTGCTTCTTTCCAGCTATTTCATTAGCACAGAGCCACAGGCAAGCTATCGCTAACTACATAGTACTCAACCAATACAGATACAGTGTGTATTTACATTAACGATAAATATGGGGACAGTCAGTTGAATTGTAACAAATACATATGCATACTTAGAATAGGCACAAAATAATATTGAAAAGTTATGCATCACTAACATTATCCAAACAGCCACAACAAACTGAATTGATAATGAAGCAGCTAAAGAAACAGTAATTTATAACTAGAATGCACAACAGCAGCTATGAACACTGAGGATGCACTGGGGCAGTTTGCTAGGCAAGTGGTTTGATTTTCCTCCTGGATGTAGAAGGAAGCTACATTTCCCACCCTTCCCCGCAGAAGGTGAGCTCTGTGACTTGATGGAGGGAATTAAATGTAGATACACATGATGTTGCCATTTCTAAGCCCAACTCTTAATTCCCACGCCGTCTTCTATTTTCTCTTTTGTCCTGTTGAATGGTGAAGAATATTTAGCGCAAGGCTAAGATGGAGGCATTCGATGAAAGGATTTAGATTCTTAAAATCAATGTGTCTCGCTAACCCCGTTCCCCACTAGACTATGGCAAGAGAGCTAAACAAACCTTTATTGTGTTACGTTCTGGAGATTTTAGATATTTCTTATAGCATTTAGCCCTAATTAGCTGAACATTAAAACTAAAACTCATAAAATTGCATCTGTAAAAACAAAAATAACTCTTCTATAGGAAACAAAGACAGGATTTGCATTATTTGATAAGTTTTAGCACCCATCAGGAAAAGGCTTTTAGGTCATCTGGAAACTGCAGCATGGGCTTTGAGATCAAGGAGTGATACAGAAAAAGGAGAAAGTGACAATATCTCCTTAGAACTTTAGGGTTAAGATCTTAACAGTGCATTTTTTAGCTTGCTCTTTCCTTAGGAAGACTAAAAGCAGAATGTGGTCTCAGGGGATAAAGGCAAGAGCAAAGCACTGCTTGGGTCTCATGTGTAGGACTTAAGCTAAAGGGATCATTAAAAGGCTTCCATAAGAACCACCTAGCTAGGAAGAGATGTGGATGAAAACCCGTGATGATACCAGGAAGAGATTTCTTGGAGGTCCTCCTGTGATATTTATGGCATGTAATAGGCATATATGTTTAAAATAGTGGGAATAATTAAAGTTTATGGTAGGGGTCAGGAAGAACTTGGAAATTGAATATCAGAGCTATTTTCTCCATCACGCTTCAATAAGAAGATTTCCAATTTTTCAGTTTATCCTCAGAAACATATTTATGCACAATGTGATTAAGATGAAGTGAAGTAATATATGTAAAAGTACCTGATTCTGTGCTCGTTTCTATAAATATATCTTGACCATTTGTTGAAATTAGTTGCATTTTTATTAAAAAATTATAGGAGAAGAAGAGGAGTATCTCCTCTATTTGTGAGATGTTTTCAGATACATGAGTCCCTAATACATTGTTTTCACAAAGGAAGTCAAATTAATTGAATTCCCTGACTTCATATTTTCCTTCATTTAAGTGGATTTCAAATTTCAATATGCATTAGAATTGCCTGGGAAGATGGCTAAAATATAAATTTATTTAAAAGCAAACAACAACAACAAAAAAGCATGCTTACAGCTGTTACTTGAGTATCAGTCTGCCTGATCTGTCCAGCCAGCTCTGTCCCTGCTTCTTTGCATGTACATGCGATTCAGAACAACACTCTTTACCCAGTGGGGTGCGATGGTGGCTCAGTGGCAGAATTCTCACCTGCCATGCCAGAGACCCGGGTTCAATTCCCGGTGCCTGGCCATGTAAAAAAAAAAAAAAAAAAACACAAACAAAAACACTCATCACCCTGAATTAAAGGTGGGATTTTTACCTGATATAGAATTTCTTTCCACAGGACCTTGGTGAAATTGTACTTAATCCTCAAGATGGAGCTTAAAGGCCAACTGCAGAAAGGGTTCTGAATGTCCACAGTGAGATGGGATCTTTCTCTTTCAGTACAACGTTACCGTTTTGTGAATCTAATGGTGTACTTTGTATCCTGTCTAGCATTAGGGTTATTTGCATTACTTTTTCCTCCTCCCATTCCCCCAGTTTTAATTACTCAGAGGATGTCCTCATTTGTGCATATTTCAATGGCGAGTATATACATTACGTTTAATAGGAACTTACTTTTAAGTGAATTCATTATTGGGACATTACCATCTTGTCTTAAAGCAGGACATAGTAGGCATTCAATAACTTCCTTCTGAATCAGTGAATCCATAATAGCCTTATATGCTTAAAAGGAGGATTATTTCCTCAATTCAGAGATTAAGGTTTGGGGTGAATTTTAGTGGTGTTTTTAAGAGATGTAATAATTATTAAGCTTCGTACACACAAAGGCATCTTCCCCTCACCCACACACATACACTCACATACACTCATACACAGACACCCTCACATCATATTCAAGAAGAGCTCAGCTCAGGCTTCTGTGAAGCTCGAGGCAGTATAAACTTCGATGGTCATCTGCATGTTCTTTAAGTTTCTTTTTTAGGATCCTTTATTTTTTTCCTTTCATAAAAATCCAGAAATCTTGATGTGGGTCTGTCCTGACCATCTTGATTGTGCATGGTGGCCTCATGTAGATGTCTCACCAGGTGGAAGACCCAAGGAGGGTCCTTCCATCAATCACGGTGCCTTTAGCCAACTAACTGTGGTGCTCAGAGGACCGATGAGCTCACAGTGTACCGCTTTACTGGCCACTTCTGAGTTTTCTTTAAGTGAAACCCTCCACAGGGTCGGTTGACATTTTCACCTTGTGTTTATTGCTGTTTTTTTTTTTTTTGTCTTGCTTTTGTTTTTGTCATTTTTAAAAATTGAATCCATGATGCCTTCAGCCAAATCAAGTCTCTAGACCCTCTTGGAATATTTGCCTGTTCAAAGTATGTCCCTTTGTCTTCCTAGTTTGGCCACTAGCAAAGATTGACCAACACCCCAGCATCCTCACTATGGTCTTTAGCCAGAAATTGCTTGTGAAGGTGGTTGTGCAATGATCCTTAAGCGTTGTTGTCACAGTTGATGTGACAACATTTCATACAATGGCCTCATGAAATGAACTTCTTAGGAATCCTTCCTTAACTGATGAGGAGAGGAAGCCTTTACAGAATTAAAGTTTGAACAAATCTTCAGAGAAGTTATTATGTACACCACAGGGGAGGTCCTGAGATGGTGCCATTGTTATTATTTTCATTATTAGTATTGCAATTTTGTGTCCTCCTTTGATCTCAATTAAAGTTCTCCAATGGAATTTATGGCAGTGAAGGAAATTTTCTATAGTTGTACTGTCCAGTGTGGTAGCCACTGGCTACAAGAGGCCACTGGGCACTTAAAATGCGACTACTGTGACTGAAGAATTAATTTTTAATGTCATTTAATTTTAATTAATTTAAATTTAAATAATCACCCTATTGGATGCCCTACTGCACTTATTGCCCATAGTTTTCAGTAAAGTAATAATCTTTGTAAGGAGACCGGAGCAGTAAACTACAGTAGCATTGATATGTCAGCAATAAGGAAAGGGAAAACCTAAAGATGGACAGACATACCATATGCTGTCTGCACACAATGAGGTATATTCAATATATATGTAAATTCCTTCATATTATTAAGTCAGTATAAATATTTAGTGTTTGCAATGTAGGGAGCCAAAAGTAAGAAAATACCACTCATTGCATATATACAAATATACATATATATTGTGTGTATATATATATATATATATATATATATATATATATATATATATATATATATATATATATACAAATAGAGATATATTTTTTCTTTTCTACCCCTGTTAGTTAAATAATATTTTCCTTTTCTTATAGTTGAGGGTGATAAGGCTCAGAGAGCTTAAGTACCAGTTGAAGACATGATAGCTAGTCATGAGCCACTTTTGATTTCAAACCCAGTTCTCACTTCAAAGTCAGTGAAATAAATTTCTAACATATAAAATCTACCTAATGTTTTTAGATGAAGAAAACACCTTGGAGGATTTAAGAGAACTACCAATAACACAGTTATTTAATGACAAAGCAGGAGTTAGAATCCAGATCAAGCTGAATGCCCTCTAACCCCGTGAACTTTCTAAGTAATTACTTCTTGTCATTGAAAGACAAACTGTTTTCCCCCTTGAAACTAACACCTATTATTTCGTGAATAATGATGGGCAAATTTGTGGATTACATTTGTTTGTTTGTTTGTTTGTTTTGGGTGCATGGTCCAGGAAACGAACTGGAGTCTCCCCCATGGAAGGCGAGCATTCTAACACTGAGCCACCTGTGCACCAGTGCATTTGTTATTTTTTAATAAATATTTTCTGTCTTTTTATTTCAAAATACATTCAAACTTACAGAAGAAAAATATGAATGCAAAAGATACACAAATAAACAGACTGAACAGAGAACTCTAACACCCCTACCCCCACACGAGATACCCAGATTCACCAATTTTAACATTTTGCCACATTTGCTGCCTCATGCATTCTGTCCATATCTCTATCTTTTTATCTGTCTATAAATACATTTTGAGCACTTGAATATAGCTTGCATACTTCATGTTCCTTGAACATTTAGCTGTCATGTAAATTTTTTTAAGAAATAAGTTATTCACTTATGTATCCACCTTAAGTGCAGTTACCAAGTTCAGGAAATTTAGCATTGCAAAAAGGAACAAAGTTCTGATACATGTGGCAACTTGGATGATGAACCTTGAGGACACCATGTTGAATGAAAAAGCCAGACACAAAAGAACAAATATTGTTTTATCTCTCTGATATGAAATGATTAGAATAAGCAAATTCATTGAGTCAGAAACTAGAATACAGGTTACCAAGGGCTTGGGTGGGGATAGAGATTGAGGAATTAATTTTTCATTGGTGCAGAGTTTCTGTTTGTGGTGATAGTAAAGTTTTGATAATATATAGTGGGGATGGTAACACAATATTGTCAATGTGATTAAAACATCTTTTAACCACATTCTGTATATCTGAATATGGTTAAAAGGGAAAATGTTTAGGTGGTGTGTATATTGTTATAATAAAAATTAAAAATAAAAGCAACCAAAGGACTGTATGACACAAAAGGTGAACCTTAATTCAACTATGTATTTCAGCTAATAGCGAAATTATATTAATTTTCATGAATTGTTACAAAGGGACCACACTAATGCAAAATGTTAAAAGTGGGGCTGGTAACCCTTTTTACCTATGCCTAACAACTGTCCTTAATTTTTATTTTTATGTAGCAAGTGTTTGTCCGTATAGATTTTCCAGAGCCAAATAATGGAATTGAAAAATTCCTTAAAAGTTATCTTAGAAAAATGTATTGGAAAATTAGATTTCAGTTATGCCATTTCTAAAATCAACTCTTGTAGAATCCTCAGTAACATGTTTGGAATTGGATTTTGTCTCAGAACTAATTGTCAAATAATATAATACCTACATCAATTAAAAAAAAAAAAGTGGGGCTGGTATATGGGAATTCTGTATTCTCTGCAAGATATTTTTGGAAACCTATTAATTTCTCTAATTAAGAATAAGAGAAGGTTTAGCATTAATACAAAGCTTACAGTCTGCATTCTAATTTTTGATGTGTTGTGATCATATCCCTTTGAGTCTTTTCTCCTCACATGCCAGATCCCATCCTGAATCTTTTATTGCTTTTAATTTTCATTGCCTGTTTAGTTCTCTTTCTTCTCCTTCTCCTCTTTCTCTCCTTCCCCTCCCTTTCCTCTTTCCCTTCACCTTTTTTTTCTTTCTTCTCAAGTTGTGAATACTTATGTATAACACCAACTTTCCCATCTCAACCACTCCCATGCAGAACATTCTAAGGGATTAATGATATTCACAATATAGTAGCACCCTCGCCATCTTCAATTACTTACACTGTCCCTTATCCTCAAACATAAACCCTGAAACCATTCTGTATTAACTCCTCATTCCCTCTGCCCTACGCCTGACATTCTATACCCTGATTTCTGTCTTCATGAACTTGTATATTTTCTTTGTAGTTACCATGGGGCTTAAATGTAACATTCTAAATCGATAACAATCTCACTCGCCTCATTACCAACTTTACTCAATATACACAAACTAAGTTCCTATGTCCTCTGTCCCTCCACCTTTATGAAGTTGTTGTTATAAATAACATGTTTATACATTGAATCCAAAACCACTGGTTTATCATTTATTTTGTGCATTTGCTTTTTTATCCTAATGGAACTAAAATGTACAATAGTACTGGCATTTATCTTTTACTTATGTTGCTACCCTCACCAGAGACCTGTGTTGTTCATACAACTTCCTTCTCCTGTTTTTTGTTCTTTCCTTTTAGCCTCTGGAATTTTCTATAGCATCTCTTATAGGGTCGGTTGAGTGGTGACAAACTCCATCAGCTTTTTTTTTATCTGGAATTATCTTAATCTTTCCCTCATTTTTGAAAGACAATTCTTGATTGGCAATTTTTCACTTTCAGCACTTTATGTCATTCCACTGTATGGTTTCTGATGAGAAACTGTCATTTGTTTTTATTGAAGTCCTTTGTATGTTACATGTTTCTTCTCTCTTGTAGTTTCAGAGTTTACTTTTTCTTTGGCATGTAGCAGTTTGATTATAATATGCCATGGTGTGGAGGTATTTGGATTTATCCTGCTTATAGTTTGTTGAATATCTTGGATGTATATATTCATTTCTTTCATTAAATTGGGGGAGTTTTCAGCCATTATTTATTTGAATCCTGTCTATATACCTTTCTCTTTTCTTCTTCTGAGACTCCCACAATGCATATAGTAGTATGCTTGATAGTGTCCCACAGATTCCTCAGGCTTTGTTCATTTTTCTTTATTCCTTCTCTTTTCTGCTTCTCAGACGTTATCCTTGAGCAATTTCAATTTTCTTATCTTCAAGTTCTCTGATTCTTTCTTCTACCAAGTCCTAAGTTCTTTTGAAGACCTCTAGGGAGTTTTTACTTTCTGTTTCTGTGGTGTTCAATTCTGTTTTGCTTCTTTCATAATTCATATCTCTCTATTGCTGTTCTCTTTGTGTTTATCTATTGTTTTACTTTAGCAATTTGTCCAGGTTTTCCGTTAGGTTTTTGAGCATATTTAGGACTATTTCTTTAAAGTCTTTGCTTGTATATGCCAGGTTTGGTCTTTTGTACTGAAAATTTCTCATGTTTTAATCTTTTCCTTTGCCTGGGCCATCACCTCCTGTTTCATTGTATGTGACATTTTGTTGAACCTGGTCATTTTGATATTTTAGTATTATTGTTGGAATGTAGATTCTGAAGCCACCAGGAATCTGAACTGGGAGTATGAATGGGTGGTGGGGGAGGGGCCTGTTAGGGCTCCAGGAGATCCTACTGTGGTTTAAGTAGCATTTTTCTTGATTTGGACTTTGTCCTGTCACTGCAGTCCTCAACTGTTTTCTGGAGCTTTGAGAGAGATGGTTCTGCCAGTTCCTGCTCATTGTTTGAAGCTCCCATATCAGTATATGTAATTTTAAAGGGTAAGTTATTCCTATAATTCAGATTGTATCAATAATACTAGTGTTAAGGTTAAAATAAATTGAGTAGATTGAAATACTAGTGGTCAATGAAAGGAAGTGGTAATGGATATGACATGTATGAGTTTTTCTTTTTTCTTTTCTTTGCTGGAGAGATGCAAATGTTCAAAAAAATGATCATGGTGATGAATACACAACTATGTGATGATAATGTGAGCCATTGATTGTAACCATGTGAAGAACATTTGTATGTCAAGAATGTTTTTGTTTGTTCATTGTTTAAAATAAAATTAAAAAAAATAGTAACACTAGTGTTTGTGCTTATCACTAGTAAATATTTAAAAGTCATCCATTTGTAATTCAACTGTATCTTTAATAATGCAGAGCTCATCTATTTAGACCACTACTTGGCATGGAGGCAGTATTTAGAGGAAAGACTTAACAATAGCAGCAGCTGCTGACAGATGGACAGGGCTGTGATTCTGTTATTTTGCATGGCTCACAGGCTATGAATGACTATTGGAGAGCAGTTGTGATAAAAGGAACTAAAGTCTTGGGTCTTTTCATTTTCTGTTTTAAAGATTCTGCATTTTATGGTATTTTGGTAGTAGAAGATACAGACTGCTGTGTCTCTACTTTAACTTTTTATTTTCTCTCTACTTAAAAAAATCTTTCAGTCTTGGAACCATTATTTCATGATGTATTAGAGATTATTTGGCATCATTTCTTTTGCCATTTGTCCAGAGGTCATAATTAAATGAACTAATTACAAAGAATAACAGGATTTTGGAACTTAAAGGGAACTTAAATAAGCTGTAGCATTTTTAAAAAATGAAAACAGAGGCCCAATGAGATTTAACAGTTAGAGGGCAGGTGGAATAGAAGAAGTTTGGGGCATGTTTCATGTTCTAAAAGCAAAAGTTGCTATTTTATTTTATTTTATTTTTATGTGTGTGTTGTGTTTTTTGCCTTTATCCTTGAGTCTCTGTCCTGGTGTTAGCCTAGTGTATGGACACCGCCACCACCATATCTCCCACCAGCCCACTTCCACTCCGGCATGGTAGTGAGACCTTTATTTATTGTTGAACTTTATGAATTTGCTAGAGAAATCTCACAAATCTTCCTCTCCTTGTAATTCAGAAAACACTTGAATCTTTAATTCAAAACACACTCAAGGGATGGTAAGGCCATGAGTGGAGGGAACTTTATACACTTGTATATTCCTAGAGTCACGCAATGGTTATAAATAGGCAAGAACCTTGTGATTATATTCTCACCTATGAATATATGCAGATTTGGAAAATTAGAGTCCAAAAAGTTTCAGAGATGTATTTTGATATAGAAAGATAAATGAAGACCACTAAATTTTTTATTTTTTATTTTTTAAAGTGGAAATGTCAAATCATGTAAATATAGTTCCCTGCTATCACCAAGACCTAGTGGATGGATCATCTGTGCCCTCTTCACCCAACCAGCCTCTGTCATGTCACTGGTTTCACAGGATGGTCTTCGCTATACCTGAGGTTCCTTCAAGGAAAGGACAAGGCTATTTGTTTTATAGTTTTTGTATGTATTTGTCTCTGTTGAGTGCCCAATGAATTCTGGCAACTGGCTAAGGCTTCAGTAAATCTTTTGTATTATTATTTGTATATTTGTTTGAATAAACAAGTGTATAACCAGGATACAAAGTTATAAAGGTACCATGTGATGCTGCTTTGAGTAATGGCGCCTGGAGAACACCAAAGCAGTTAACATAGTAGCAGAGGCAGAATTATCTTCCATGATAAATGAAAAGTTTTCCACACTTATGTTGTTTTAAAAGCTACATTAAATTTCTAAGACAAGTTAAGTATATAATATTCAGGGCAGAAAAAAAAAAGCACCATAAAAATGAAAAGCAATAACTCAGACAATTGGGAAATGGCAGAAGCCACCAACAGTTCAATTGTGGTGGAATTGTTGCCAGATATATATGCACATCCAAGAAATCAAATCCCCATACATAAAACAATTCTAAAATTACAAATGGATGTCTCAGCTTTCACTGGTTTGCTAACCATATTTCAGGAACTCTGAAACAATGGCATCATGTTTTTGCAGTGATATCATGTATTTTTCTTTAATTGAGGACAGATGGTTGTTGTTATATTCCAGAAATAATACATTTGCTGATTATGTACCCTAGGAGATAAAAGAATTAGCTTAATCTATAACCCTTTTAGTTATTTGTGCCAAAGCTACATGGAGTATTTTAAAGAACTCAGTCACATCGGTACAATTTTTAATTGCTTCTTTCTGCAGAGCTAAGAGCATATTCTGTGAGTAGCCCATTACAGATAATGAAAACACTCCCTTGAAATTAGTTCACAACATGATTTATGCAGGTTGGCCAGATTTGTATATGTGAGTCCTGCTTGAGCACCAGCTGGGATAAAACATGTCTGTGCAACCATTGCCTGGCTTCCATTGTGTATAGATGAATGAATGAATGAATGAGTGAACTTATGGTATTAATTCCCACTTTCCCAAAGCAAAATAAAATCAGGCCTGATTTTATTAAATGCATTATCTATTGGCAGTCTATTTTCTCCTATAAGAGGAAAATCCCAAATTTGCATCCTCATTTCTAACCTATAGAACTTTACTAAAAGCAGTTGGTATACATAGAATCAAGATAGCAAGAACAGGTAGTCAGGCAGAGATGGTCTAAGCTTTATTTGATTTTTGTTTTTGCTTTGCCAGAGACAAGAATAAAAGGAAATGATATATATATGTAATATATATATTTTACATTAGAGTGAACGAAATGACATGTGAATGTCTGCTCTGTTAGAATCAAACAATGGTCTTGTTTGTTCACTTTGTAGCCTACTTCTATTTTATATTCCGTTATATTATTAGATGCATTTTCTGCATGGCTTCTAATTTATCTCCTTTAATCTCTTAGTATGGCAATTACATTCTTAAATGTTCTGATGTTGATCCACCCTTGAATATCTGGGAAGAATTCTACCTGGTCATGATGAATATATATCTGTGATACTTTGATAGATTTTTTTGTTGTTATTTTATTTAAGATGTTTGTATCTGTGTTGATATGTAGGATTAAACTAAATTTATTTTCTTTTATTGCTCTCATGCTCTCTCTCTATCTTTTCTATCATGTGTATTTCAGAGAACAGGTGTCAGCAAACTTTCCTTCTCTAAAGAGTGAGAAATATTTTAGGCTCTGTGGGCAAGATTGAGGGTATTATTTAGTTATATAGCAACCATTAAAAAATGTAAAAAAAAAAATCTTTCAAGTGCTATAAAAACAAGGGGCAGGTGGTGTGATGGTGAATCAGTGGCAGAATTCTCACCTGTCATGCCGGAGACCCAAGTTCAATTCTTGGAGCCTGCCCATGCAAAAAAAAAGAAAACAAACAGGCAAACAAAAACCAAGTGGCAAGTGGGATTTGGCTTACAGGCCATAGTTTATAACCACTATCTTGGACCAACACACAGGGCCATTCCCTTGCTTAGAAAAATCAGTTACTTCCAGCCAAGGGCAGGCAAATATGCTCTCCTAGGCCTTTACAGTGACAGATGTCTGCTTTGTTTGTGTGTGTGCAGGTGTGGGCTGAACATTTAAAATGGGTCTCCTGTCATCACTGCCTCTACAAAAACCCCTAATTAAAGGAAGTCATTCCCTTCACATAGAAGGAAAGCTCACTCTGCTCATTTGCCATATTTCCAACAGGGATAAGAGTGGGCATTTATGTCTGAAATGGTATGTTCCCATTTATTTGATTTTAATTTGAAAGGCGTTTTCAATGGGAAAAAATGATTTTGAGGTTAATGCTGTCTTTTAAGAAGAAGCATTTTCTCAAGTGTTTGTGATGTGGCACAGCAGAAGGAATCCTCCTGGAGAACTTGGGGTTGCCTGGCTTTAGGAAAGTTTGGAAGGACTCATCTCCCTTACTCGTTTCTGCTATGGCAGGAGAGAGAGGGCAGGACGAAACAAAAGCAACTGGTAGACAGTTGTCCACTAGGAGATTGTGGTGGCTCCAGATGACTGACTTCTCTCTAAATCATAAAGGGAGCAGGGTGACAAATGCACAAGATTCATTTTTTTTTCTTCCTCCCTTTCTGGTCTGTCATTAACTCTGATCTCATTCTTTCTCCATCCATCCCTGCTATTTTTATCATACTATGGAACAAGATTTAACTCCATACACTAAATCACTAAATTTTGTAAGAGCTTCTATGTGGCAGACAACCTAAATATGGTGGATTTTGTAAAGTCTTCGTGCTCCCCCTGACCAACCTGGATGTGATGTTCAGAAAAGGAAATTGCCAGATGGCTGTCATCGTTATCTGAGGATCTTAGTAATCTTTTAACTCAGCAGTTTTTAAACTTCTGCAGAGAGAATGCAACCCCTCTAAGGTTTGGATGGACAACCAAGGACTTTCTTCCCTACCAAAATAGAAATGTACTGAAAAGCACATACACTCCTATGGAAACCACATAGAATTTCAAAGTTTTATGGACTCCCTGGAGTTAATTCTCATTCCTAGAACTCAGTTTAGGAATCCCTTATCTGGTCTAGTTCCCTAAATGGCTTAAGGTTAAGACACTAACCCAAGCAGTCCTTTTTCTTAGTTTAGATAGAAAGTCAACATCATGAATTGTAAATTATTTCAAATTTCTGAACTTACTCTAACTCAGGAGGTGTCTTATCTTTTCACTTCATAAAATGTATCCACTTCATACTTTGTCCACATTTGATTCAAAATGTTATGCGTAAATATTCCTATGATAAAGCATCCAATATACAGTTTCAGGAACTTCAAGAGAGAAGATATAAAGGTACTTTTTCTTATTTTTTTTCACTCAACCATGGACTTAAAAGAAACAATATTTAAAAAGAAAAAAGATACGGATGTCTTAGGAGCTTTAGTGTATTTCACATTTGTCAAAACAGTATAAGATGCACTTTTGCGTGGTAACAGTAGTTAACTGTTTCTTAAATACGTATAATTGATTTGATTTTTTCACTGTTTGGAAGGTCAAAAAGTATGTAGAAACTGCAAAAGTGTTTATTCTTTTATGTGAAAGTATCTGAATTAGAACTAAGTAAAGAATAACAGAAAACAGCTTTCTGACAGAATTCAAATTTAAGGAAACCCTGGGGCAGTTGTATGCAAAACCGATCAGAATTTTAAGAATTCTGGAAGTTCTTAGTAATTGTTCTGAAATGGCTTTATTTCAGAGCAAAACAGTCAACTGTTTAGTCCAAAAGCATACATTCCCAAACTGAAGGGATCTAGAGAACTGGAAAACCCGGTTTAAGCTATACAAAAATAAACCTAAAATCTATTCTCTTTTTATTGTTTACTCCATTATATGTTTTTTTAGTCACACCATAATATTTTAATGGGAATCTAAAAATCATCAGAACTTTATTACCAAATCATTTTACTATTAAAGCTCTTCTATTTAGCTTAAAATAAAAAAGACTTTCTTTGAAATTTCTGATTTGTGCATTGATTTATAATGAGTGCTTGAAGTGAAATTATAAATTATGTTTCTGTTTTAGTGGTATTGAGGATGAAATGGAAAAGAACAACAACAAAACCATCTTGCACATTAGTACTCATCAAGTACTTACTGAATTTCAGAGTTTTCTTAGAATATTTTTGAAATAATTCTCCGTGTTTAATTTTATATATAAAATGACAACTTACAAGCTACCTTATAAAAAATTAGCTAAGAGAAAGTTTAGTATCAACGCTTTAGCTAACAAAGTCTTGTTTCCTATCTTTCTTTAAATGCGTACTTAGCTTCAAGATTTTATCTTTCAATTTAACTTTGTGGAAGAGAAAATTTCTTCTCTCCCCCACAAATGCTGTGAAATTATATGGACTGTTTTCTTTCATGGGCAAGATGCCTAAGTAATTAATTGTTCAATATCTACATAAGAATTGGTTTGCCCAACAATAGAATCTAACTGCTTCCAGGGTAAAATGCAGTAGCTAGTGAGTGGTAGAAGCTAGATGGTTTGAAGCTGGCATAAAAACAAATGGTAGCCCCTTCCCAGGAAAGGGATTTGGTGATGTACAGGCAGTGGAACTTTTAGGTTTTTCAAATCTTGCCTTTGAACTCCACCAACATTCTCATTATGTCCATGTCACCTCCGTAAATTCTTTGGGCTTTCTTCCTCCTCTGATCTAAATAGGGTTTGTCCTTTGCTCTTCTGTCAGTTTCCCTCCCTCTTTCAAGTTAATTCCTTTAATTGTCTGCTATTGTGCTCAGTAATTTGCAGTTTCTAATCTGATGTCAACCATAATTTTCTCTTGAGTGTTTAGAATTTGTGTTGACATTCTGAGTCCCCCTGAGCATCCTGATAGAAGTTCTCTGACTTGCCTGGGGGAGAAAGAGCAGCTCAGGGAACCTGCTGGCCCCCAGGGGCTAGAAACCCTGTGCCAGAAAGAGCCCAGGGACTGGATCAGGTTAATTAGCTTTAGTCAAATGACCTTTATGTCCCAGACAATTGCAGGAAATAAAACATTTGGTGGCCTTTTGCTGGCATGTCTAGTGTTAAAAGAAAAACCTTAAATTTACTATCTCCCAACTTTATTGAGTGATTCCCAAACCAGGAAGCATCCCATTAAGAAGTGGAAGAGCGCTCCACTGAGCTTCCTCTTGGAAACCCATGTAGGGAGCACAGAAAAACAAGTGAGGAAATATTCGGAGTGGCTGACATTTTTAAATTTCCATTTTACTTGAGGCGAGGGGTCGGCATGGGGAGGGTCTAACAAAGTGAGAAGCAGATTTATATTGACTGGTATGCTTGTCCATTCTGATAAACTCTCTCTACTGGACCGAAAATGGTTTCTTACCAGATATTGCTTATCTGAAGTTTTGTAGGGTGTGTTCCATTTTCTCAGTAAGTCCCTGCAATCAGTTGTTTATGTCTTCCGGGAAAGCCCTTTCTCGAAAGAGGTTTTGACCAGCAATGCCCAATTCAGGAGGGCATTTTATTTTACTTAACACTAGTTAACAGAAATGAAATTTCTAGTAGGGTTGCAGAACTGAAATCTCTAGTATGTTATGATTTCACAGCCCCTCTTAAATTGCCAGAGCCCCTTTTCAGGAAATCCCTTTTTGACTTTCCCAATGTGAAAGTATTTCTCCCTACTCTGAACTTCTGTAGATTTAATTCTTTGTACTTGACAAGACATCACACACTCTCTTGTGCCATTCTTTCTATTAATCACTGCAGTAAAATCCTGAATTTGAAGAGTGGCCCACCTTTTTGTCTCCTAACTTTCACTTTCATCTTAATTTTTATTGAAATTCAATTACTGCTGTCATTGTCAGGCTGGCCTCCATAAGTTCACTCCCACCTCTCTCGTTTCTCCCTCAGTCTCTTTCCCTATCAACCATGGGCACATTTCTCTTTTAGCTGAGTGAAGGAGAATAGTGAGATAGTACATGGAAAAAAAAAAAGTACTGTTTCCAAATTTGAGGAAAATTGCCTCAACTTTCCATCACCTTGCCCAATGTCCTTGCTTTCTAGCCTTCATAAAGAGACAGTCAGTGGACCTCATGGGCTGCCTTGAGATTCTCAGTTGTCCTGTGGTCAAGACAGGAGAACATGAGTTCTACCCTGCAGTCTTTCCAGGGTTTGCTATCTTTCTCATGACTTTATGATTCCTAGCCTCAGGAGCAGGGCAGTTTCCCAGGTAAGAACATGTATCTCCCCATCCTCATCTCAAGTCTCTCTCTCTCTCTCTCTCTCTC
>PVIY010019421.1:0-45881 GCA_004026745.1 Myrmecophaga tridactyla | reverse complement strand
ATCCAGCCAAGGCCTCCACCATCCAGTGGTCTGCAGCCTCATCCTCTCCAACAAGATCTGAATCTCAACCATAGAGAATGGGTTGTGTACACTTCTATGGGTACACTCTTTCCATCCTACTAGGGTTCATCAGAGTTCTGTTTTACTACCTCTCAGTAGCAAATACTCTGTGAAAAGTTACTTTCTTCTTTTTTTTTTTGCAGTTATAATTTTATTTGATAATCAGCTGTTAGTTTTCATCCACATTGACTGTCTGTAGGTTTTTGAAAGGGTTGACAGGTACATAGATAACCAATGTATAGACCTTGTTTGGGGATTTTTCATCCCCATTATGATTTCTGGACAACCATACATGGATACAATATGGGATATTCCTTACCCTCTTGGCCCAGGCAGCCTTGTTGAGCCTTGTGTCAATGCATACATCTGGCGTTCCCATCTCCTTCATGGCAAATTTCTAGATCTCTTTGAGTGCCCAAGGGGCACGTTTCTTTCTTTTTTTTTAATTTGCATGGGCAGGCGCGGGGACTTGAACCCTGGTCTCTGGCATGGCAGGCAAGAACTCTGCCTGCTGAGCCACCACAGCCCGCCCAGGGCACGTTTCTTGAAACCCACACCATGGACGTGCTTGTGAATGTTGATGGCATACTCCCTGGTCATCACCTCGTTGATGGCGGAAAGGCCTTTCTTCTTCTTGCCACCCTTCTTTGCAGGAGGCATTCTTCCTAGACAGGTTGGAAAGGAAGTAGTTACTATTTCTTTAAATTAAGTCTCCCCTTTTCAAATTGCCATGCCATTTCGGTCTCCTAACTGAACCCTGATGAATGCACTCTGGTTTTGGTTTGCCAAAGCTGATGATATACAATATATCAGAAATGTGTTGGGTTTACAATGGGGATTTATTAACTGACAAGTTCACAATTCTGAGGCTGTAAAAATGTCCCAATCAAACCATCAGCAGGGCAATACCTGGACTCTGAAGATCAGCTACTGGGGAGCTCAGGCTCCTTTGTCAGACAGCAAGGCACATGGCAAGCATCTGCTGGTCCTCCTCTCCCAGGTTTTGCTGCTTCCAGCTTCTGGCTTCAGAGGCTTCTGCATGTTTCTCTCTTTCAGTTTCTGTCTTTCTCAGCTTCTATGGGGCTTCTTTCTGTCTTATAGCCTCTTATAAAGGGTTCCAGTAAGAGGATTACGACCCACCTTGAATGAAGTGGGTCATATCTCAACTGAAATAAGGATTCAGAATGTTCCACCTACAATAGGTCTATACCCACAGTAACGGATTAAAATAATATGATCTTTTGGGGGGTACTTACCACCTCAACCATCACACCCCCTATTAGGGGCTTTCAAAGCTGGAAATACATCTTCATCAAAATACCCACTACAGGTATAGTTTTCACTGTTTATGTAATTATGTGATTAATATCTGCCACACCCCCCTGGAAGATAAACTCATGGTTTTTACTCACCATTGGATACCCTGTGGGCAGTGACTGGTACATATTAGGTATTCTATAAACAGTTCTTCAACTAATGAAATAGTGAATGACCTCAGACAAGGCACTTCTCTCCAGGCCTCAGTTACCTCATTAGGGAAACAGCAGTGGGTAGGGAAAATGTGAGACTAATTAATGTTTCTCTAACTTAAGAGGAAGCAGGTTTCTAGATTCCTCTGAGAAGCTGATTACAGTTATGGGTCCTCTTCACAGATCCAAAAATAAACATTCTTCAACATTTTTCCTGTAATTTCATCCTGCTGCCAGAAACCAGAAGTTCATAGACTCTAGATTAAGAACCCCAAGGCTAAATGACTTCTAAGGGCTTTCCAATATCTCACATTATCTGAATCAAAAAACAATTCTGGAACCACAAGGCAATGACAAAGTCAAGGGGGGAAATGAGTCCCCCAAATTCCATTGACTCACCGCTCACCTACAGCATAAAGCAAGAAACACTCACACACACCTTTCTCGGAAGTTAACTGCAAAGGTCAATGTCTTCATTCTGGCCCAGCGGAGCAGAAGTGGAAGTCAGAAACTCATCAAAAGGAACCACGTGTATTAGAGATGGTTACTAAACAGGAGGAGAAGGGTCTTGAGGCAGAGGCCCTGCTGTGAAGTCTCGGCTTTTCCACAAAGAAGTCAAAGAACACCAAAATGAGTCTTGTGATCTATCAGGCTGACTGCCTTGCTTCAAAGATGTGCACACTGAATCCCAGAGAAGGGGACCGACTGACTCGAGTCCACATAGCACATCAGTGGCAAAGACTAGATAGAACCCTGTTTTATCAAACCCAATTGTTGCGGACCCTCATTTTATTTGCCCAGTCTCTATTTTCTAGGAATTTCTACTTTTTTCCATTATGTACAGGGCTGTAATGGAAGCTGTGATATTCCTTCAGTATAACCCCCCACCTGGCTTGCAGTTCATGGGTACAAACGTGGACATCTGACTCAGTTTTTGCCAGTCTGTCCTTTATAGAGTCAGAGAGTGAGAGAAATAGAGAAAAAAGAGGATAAGGAGAAGAAAGGAGGAGGAAGATAGGAGGAGGGAAAAGAGAGAAATTTGAAATCCTACTGGATGCTCGTACTACAATATAAACTGGGGGGCTGTTGACAATGCCATTGTGTGACCCATGGTCTGGGATATACATAAGTGAGAAGGGCCCAGGGACAAGGCCTGACAGTCAACCTCCAGATTCTTCTCCAGAGCTTCAGAGAGTTCAGAGATAATTCAAGAAGGTGAATAGTCCAGAAAAAAAAAAGCCATGGGGAAAATGAAACCTAACTGTGGGAACCAAGACAAAGTGTTGAGGTACAAACTGAAAAAGGCATACCTCTACAACTGAGATTCCTTATTCTAAGGAATGGATGTGTGCATAGACATGACTATTCCTCATACTGTTACTTACATTAGAAAAAAACTGGAAACCACCTAAATGTCCAAAATAGGAGTGCTGTTAAATAAATTATGATGTAGCCCTATGATAAAATATTATATAAACATTAAATATCCTGTCCAGAAGAATATTAAATGAACTGGCCATTGCTTTCAATAAAATGTAAAGTACAAAACAACAAAATACAATACTACATAAAACATAACCCCAATTTTAAAAAAGGATGAATGCATATTTATATTTATACTCATAGAGAAAGGACTAGAAGGAGAAGTATGTTAATAGATATTAGCTTCATTGGAGAGAGAGCTTGTTACAATTGGTTCCTAGCTGCGTAACAGAATTAAGGATAGGAAAAAACTTCCTGCACTCCTACCCAATCTATACAATTAACTTAAACACTCTTAATTCCAGGTTTCCTAAAAATAAAATGGGACTTATTCATTGGCACTTTAGACCAAGAAGGAAGAATTGGCACCAACACCATCTTTCTAGATGGTCTACCCTAGGTTCTAGGCAGGATGTTTTCAAGATTCTAAGCATCACCCTTGAGATAATCTGGCTAGCAGTGGCTGCAGTTTATCATCCCTCATGGACTCCTTGTTGCTGGGTTCCCACCAAAGATGCTTGCCTGGGGAAACTAAAGTGGTCAAGGTAGCTCTCAATGTCTTCTCTGGGCAGATATGATGCGACACATCTCAGCCTATCACCTGGGCTTTGTCTTGTCATAGTATCCTCCTTGCTCCTATCATCATTAGTCTCCCTCTTACAAAAATCTCCACAGAAGCAAAAGTGTGGTTTTCATAGGTTATTTACTCTTGAGCAAGGGTGATTATCCAAATTTTTAGCAATCTGGTTGGCACATCCACCAGCCAATCCGAAGACACACAGGCCATAGCTTTGGAGCAATGTCCTGGAGGCCCTTGCTGGGTGGGCATTGACTTTTAGTTGTTGGGTCGTGGTGGGATGGGAGCCCAGGGTGGTGGTTCTGCAGAAGGAGTAGTGGGGAGACATCACCTAGATTTTAAAACAACATCCACTACCAACTGTGTAGAAGTAATTCCCTACCTTGGTAAGCAGGATTGTCATGTCAGTGTACAATACCACAAAGGGCCCTTACTCAGAGCATCACATTTTAAAAAGCCCCACAAATCACCAAAAATATATCCATCAGAGAACACAAGGGTGCCTTTGTGAGTCAGCATTCAACACTTACCCATCCTTTACATCTGCTCTAGGACCAACACGGTTCAAGCCCCAGGGAAGCAGCTCTGCTCATCACTTGCCCTTTGTCCTTGAACAAAAGATGACAGAGTCCAAATGCTGTGAGGGTTTGTGATTTGTGCCACCACTGACATCAAAGATAGACAGTAATTCTGAATATGAGGAGGATTTGTGGGAGTGCTTAGGTTGGAGAAAACACAAATTAATTAAGTTGTCAAATCCTTCCACAAAGACAGTGTAAATGTGACAGATTCTTGAATAATGAAGTATCATTTCCCGGTAGTGCTGAGTGTACACTTTTTAGCTTTTCTTTGTATTTCAATGTTATTCCAGAGTTAATATGCATAACTGTACGTGGTGACTAAGGAATATTTGCCATATTAAATAATTGATCCATATGCTCTGTCATGGAAAGATATACAAGATTTGTTAAATTTAAAAGTAAGGCACAGACCAGTATGTATATTATGTTCCCATTTGTGTTTTCTAAAAGTTCATATAGGTAGATGTATATATTTCTACAATCCTAGGAATGTTCTGTCTTAGAAGGAGATTGGGGGTTCAAGAAGAGGAGATTTTACTTTTTATTTATGCCTTTTTAAGCATTTGAATATTTTCAGCTATGCATAGATTACTCTTTCAATTAAAAAAAAACTAACATATTATAAAAACAGAAATTCCCTTACATACTGAATGAATTTTATCTTCTATTTTGCTACGTTTTCTAATTTTTCTAAATTAAACATGTATTATTTAGTAACTTCTTAAATTCATAAAGTTATAGTCACCACTTTCCCTCATTAATTAGGCCAGTGTGCTACCATGGGATTTTCTCTGTCTCTTTTTGTTTGTGCTGGGAAATGAAGTGTGTGTGTGTTTGTGTGAGAGAGAGAGAGACAAAACTGAGAATACAGTAAGGATCACGTCAAGAAGAAAATACTTCTAGGAGTGCCCAGGGAGCCTTCCCAGCATCTCTCCTCTATGAAAATCACAAGTCCCATGTCATTTGAATGGTGTGGAGATTATGCCAGGGCAGAGAACGATAGTGGATCCAGCTGCTGCTGTTAGGTTAGTATCAGCCATTCAGACTGCAGACTAGCCACACAGACACAGAACTGCTAACCTTCACCAACACTTAAGCTTCCCAGTCATTCCAGAACTCTCTGCTGTCTCTCCAGCTTTGTTCCTAAGCTGTACAAGACTCCGAAACCAAAACAAGAAGTCTTCACCATCCTGAGCTTTATATCTCCAACTCCAGATCCCTCAGTCTTCTTTTTTTTAATGCCTATTAGCTCCATTTAATTTTATTCTAAAATCTACTCTTTCATTTGGGGAAGAAAGGCTTTTTTGATTTCTGGTTGCCTGGCCATTCATAATTAATAACTTGTTTTGAAAAAAAGTCACTGTTAGCTGTTCCATTTGATATCCCCAGAGCTTGAATTATAGAAGCCCCACTAGTTGAACAGAACTCTACTCCAATGAGGTGAATCAATAAGGAATGGATGGGGTTAAAAAAAAAAACAAAAAAACAGAGCAAGAAAAAGAAAGAGAGAGACAGAGAGAAACAAGGAGCAAAAGACAGATAAGGAGCAAGAGTCTGACAAATAGACACAGAAAGAGGATGAATTCTCCTGCAAACCTCCAGCAGTCAAGGCATTGCCCAGTAAGTTTTCAGCATAATCCTTGTTGTTTTCTAAACTTGGGCTTTGTAAAATTTCCCTGGTGCTTCTTACATCTTTTCACCACACATAAATATAGGAGAAGTGTTCCCTTTTCCTGACAGTTCCACACAAACCCTACTGGCATCAATGACCTTTCAAGTTTGTGCATCCTCTACCATAAAGGTCTCATACTTCCTCCAAGTCTTCAGAGGGAGCCAGGATGAGTGGGGAGTCACTTGGTACTTAGAGATGCTGAAACAATGAAAGTTTAAATATAAAACTGATGAGATTTGGGGATAGGAGGAATGGGCCAGTGGTTCACTGGATGTATGGGGAAAACTGGAGAACAAGTTCAAAGGAAATGTGCTTTGCTCTCAAGAACTTTGATTTCATCAGCTCTTCTTAAAAGAGTGTTCTGTTTCAATGTTATTTGTGTGTATCTTGCTTTCAATTTCACTACTCAAAAAATAACATGTACAGCACTTAATCATGTCAGTTCTGGCAGCAGTGGAATACTTAAGATATCTTAGTAGAAGGCTGTTTTCTGAAATATTCTATTGCAGTGCAAAACTACACAACACACACATACACACAAAATGTCCTGACCCAAAGTAGTTTTATAGACACCCAAAAGCTCAATAAAGTGACTGCTCCTGCCAAATCATGCATGTAGCATCTCAGTAGGAAAGAAAGTTGGACTCCAACCCCCACAAAAGACAGCTTGCAGGTCACCACTGCTACATTGACTTAATTCTTATCAATTTGCTTTGAAGATCCTAATGCAGACATTTTGAGCTCCAAGCTGGGATGACTGCTGCACTTCTTAGAAAATTTGGATCAACAAGCTAATTGCTGAATTCAAAGTCCAAATCTCTTAATTATGGGTAAAATGTTTTCAAATACTGATACTACCTGGAAATCGTACAGCACTTTGTATTTTCAAAGTGCATTCACCCACATGGTCTCATTGGAAGCTCTCCCAGAGCCAGCAGCCAGGCAGGGCAGAAAAGAGGAAACCACTGGGTCAAAGCCACATAGGTTGCACGTGTGTGAGGTGATGCCCCGACTGCCCACCACAGTTGGGTGAGGAATGAAACCCCAACTCCAGGCTCTTTCCATGATACCCGATGCCCAGGAAGCCTCCCATGTTGTCTGAGTCTCACATTTCAAACGTCATTACTCTGCTAGCTTACATGAATGTTCAGACTCACTACCTGCCCCCCCCCCCAAAATGTAATGATTGCCACTGAATTCTACACTTAAAAGTGGTTAAAGTAGCAAAACTTGGCACAATAAAATTAAAAAAAAAAAGCATTAGAAGGCAAGGAGGGCAGGAGTTCTCCATTTGCCTGTGGCGTTCTTCCCGGGAATGGCCAGCTTTTTCTCATTATTAGACTTTCCACTCAAAGGTCACCCTCTCAAGAGGTCTTCCCTAACTACCCACCTTCACCATGACATTCCTTTGCTTTCTTGTTCACAAAGGACCTCACACTTTCTGAAATCATTTTCTGTATTGATGATCTCACCTTGTGGATTGCCTACTCCCCCAACAAGAACTGTGAGGGTAGAAACCTAGGCTAGCTTGTTCACCACTGGATCCCAAGTGCCAAGAACAGTGCCAGGCATATAGTAGGTGTCCCCAAACACTTATCAATGACTAAACTATCTCATTTAATACTCACAAGCAACCTCATGAAACAGGAAAGCATCATCATTCCCATTTTTTCAGATGAGGATATTGAGGCCCAGGAAGGTTAAGTGCCTTACTCAAGATGACACAGCCAAAATGTAACAGAGTTGGCAGAATTAGAGCTCTGAAGCTATGAAAGTTAGCAGTACCCCATACACGAACTGTTTAAAAAGTTGAAAAAGTGATCGGACATCAAGTAGAGATCTGAAGGAAGCTAATCTGGATAGGACTAAGGTATATCAGAAGACTGGGTAAAGGATGATATTATCCATATTTTACAACTTCAACTTCTGTGTGAGACCAAAGAGAGAGAAGTTTATTTGGTGCAAAATGTTTATTTTGGGTAACGCATTGCCTAATTTCACTTGTATGATCAGTTTACCTGAACGCCATAAGGACATGGAATCTTGAATGGGGCATGAAAATTTTATTGGTTTGTACAGGTTCGTGTGATACCCCGATATATCCCAGAGTGATTTGGACAGTGAATAAAGAAGTATTTGCAAGGTCCCCTTAGGGGAATAGGGGAAAAGGAAGAAATATTTAACTTTCCCATTTGGAGACTTTCTGATATTCTTGCAAGCAGTAGGGACAACCAAATCAATAGGCCAAGCCTTCAAGTTGGAGTTTGCCCCTATGAAACCTATTCTGCAAAGGATAGGCTAAACCTACTTAAAATTAGGCCTACAACTACAAGGGATTGAGAAAACCTTCTTGACCAAAACGGGGAAGAGAGAAATGAGAAAAAATAAAGTTTCAGTAGCTCAGAGATTTCAGAATTTAGAAGTTATCCTGGAGGTTATTCTTATGCATTATATAGATATCCCTTTTTAGTGTATGATGTATTGGAGTGGCTGGAGGAAAGTACCTAAAACTCTTGAGCTGTGTTCCAATAGCCTTGATCCTTGAAGAGGACTGTATAAAGATATAACTTTTACAATGTAACTGTGTGATTGTAAAAACCTTATGTCTAATGCTCCTTTCATCCAGGGTGGACAGATGAGTAAAAAATATGGATAAAAAATAAATATATAATACGGGGACAAAGGGTTAAATAAATTGGGTCGATCGAAATACTAATGATCAATGAGAGGGAGGGGTAAAGGGCATCATATGTATGAGTTTTTTTTTTCTTCTTTTTATTTCTTTTCCTGGAGGGATGCAAATGTTCTAAAAACAGATCGTGGTGGTGAATACATAACTATGTGATGACTGTGAGCCATTGTTTGTACAGCATGTATGAAGAATATGTGTGTGAAGATCGAACAATAAAATATTGGGAAAAAAAAGTAACAGAGTCAGGAAAAGAACCTGTACATTCACAGGACAGCATTTTTTCTACCAAAAGTTGGAGAATTGAAAAATTCTTATTAATTAAGAATTACTTCATACACCACTCATTTATTCAGCAAACAATTTTTAACATTTACTAAGTGCAAGAAAGTATATTAAATACTATGTGAGACAAAAGGATATAGACAAGAGACTAACGAGGAAGATGGTAGAATAGGGAGCTCCAAAACTCAGTCCTTCCACTAAAATAATTGTTAAACAGAGCTGTCTGAAACAACTACTTTGAAACTCAAGAGGCCTGAAGAACACTATATAGCATCCAGGGAAGAGCAGGAGGAAGAGGCCAATACATGACAGTAAAGAAGAGTAAATTGTTCTCTCAGTGCCACAGCTACAAGCACCCATCTGCCACTCTTGTGGCAGGCCACCATGGTGTCCAGTCCTGGCTTGCTCACTTGGTAACAGAAAGGGACATAAAAATCCCCAAGAACAGGGTGGGCAGGGCCAATCACTGATCATGGCTTTTGATTAGCAAATTCAGATTGCTGCATCCCAGCTCTGAGGCAGCCCTTGTTTCAACCCTCCCCAGATAGGCAGAGGCGGTGGAGATTTAAAAATGTGGCATTTCCTCAGGCCTGCTAGGGACAGCTAGCTGAAGGGCCACATCTGGTGGGCAAGCCAGAAATGCACAGCTTTGGGAAGTCATCAGAGAAGCTCTTGGCACCCTTCCTGATCTCATCCCCAGGGCATATTGACACCAATCTCCACCACCTTCATGGGTCCCTGGCCCTGTTTTGTCTGGAAAAGATTGACTTGGAAAAGTCCTCTTTGGGGTACCCCTCCTCCCAGAATTTGTTCTCCAAGCAAAAAGCAGCTTGAAACAATGAAAGGAGTATAAAAATCTACAGAGGCAGGGAGTCTGGGGCCGAGCCCAGCCAGCTTGGAACACCAGGGAGAGGGAGATCTATTCCCTGGGAAACAGAGGAGACAGCCAGGCTTCTGTGCATGGAAGAACCCTATACAACTAAGGAACACAAGCCCAGAACAAGACAGAGGCCCAGTAAGACCGGGAAAACCCTGCACACTACATTCGCTTTGGGCAGACCTTCCTGATAGGAGGGTTTAAGCTCAAGAAAAGCTCTGTCTCAATGCAATCTGGTTATAAAACCAAGAAACAGACATCTCAGCAGATAAATCCCAGAGTTAACATTTTAAAATATTAAAATGTACAGTGTGTTACAAAAGAGTATAAGACAAACAAAGAAATAGGAAATGACAATCCATTCAAAGGGAGAGGATAAAAATGCAGAAAACATCAACAGAAAATGCAAATGCATCAAAAGTAATGGTAAATTATGATTATGTTTTTGGACATACAATGTACAAAGTGGTAACAAGTGCAAAATTGGGGAGGGGAACAGGGTAGTGTAAGAAATGTATATGTGCATGCTACTGAAGTTATGTTTGGTAGTAACGTAAATATAATTGTTATATTATTCCCATGTCAAATTTTAATCCCATGATAACCACAAGGAAAATAGATTTAATTAAAGGCACTCAATATAGTACAATGCAAAAAAGCAAACATATATAAAAGCACATATTAATAGAAATGAGGGACATAAAGGGTACAAGACTTACAGAGACTAAACAGGAAAATGGCATAAGAAAATCCCATATTATCAGTAGTGATTTTAAATGTAAATAGATTAGGGTGCATGGGTGTTTCAGTGGTAGAATGCTCGTCTTCCATGTGAGAGACCCAGGTTCGATTCCCAGACCTTGCAACCCCCACCAAAAAAAAAAAGAATAAATAAATAAATGTATTAGCCTCTCCAGTCAAAAGGCAGAGGTTGGCAGAATAAATATAAAAGCATGACCCAACTACATGCCTCTTCAAGAGATTCGCCTTAAATTCAAAGATACAAGTAGACTGATGGTGAAGGGATGAGAAAAAATATACCAAGCAAGTAGTAATCAAAAGAAAGCTGGAGTAGCTAAATTAATATTGAATAAAATAGACTTTAAGTCAAAAAATAGTTAGGAGGGGCAAATATAGCCATTATATACTGATAAAGGGGACAATTCAACAGGAAGATATAACAATTATAAATATATATGCACCTAACAGCAAAGACCTAAAATATATGGAGCAAATACTGACAGATTTGAAGGGAAAATTGATGGTTCTACATTAACAGTAGGAGACTTTAATACACCATTCTCAATAAAGTATAGAACATCTAGTCAGAAGTTCAATTAGGAAGTTGATGACTTGAATGATACATTAAACTGAACTAGACCTAACAAATATATATGGAACACTGCACACAACAAAAGCAGAATACATATTCTTCTCAAGTGCACATGGATCTTTCTCCAGGGAAGACTATATGTTGTGTCACAAAACAAGTCTCAGGGCAGGCCACAGTGGCTCTGTGGCAGAGTTCTCACCTGCCATGCCTGAGACCCGGGTTCATTCCCTGGTACCTGCCCATTCAAAAAAAAAAAAAAAGTCTCAATAAATTTTAAAATATTGAAATCATATAATGTACATTCTCTGGCCACAATAGAAAGCTAGAAAGAAAAACATTCAACTTTCCATATTTGCAGATGACATCACCCTATATACAGAAAATTCTGAAAAATCCACCACAAAGCTCTAGCTGAAAAATGAATTCAGCATGTGTGGGGTTACAAAATCAACACCCAAAAATCAGTAGTATTTCAATACACAAGCAAAGAAACAATCAGAAGAAGAAATTTTAAAAGGTTCAATTCACAATAGCAACTAATATCAAATATCTAAAAATAAAGCTTAGGATATAAAAGATTGTACAGAAAACTATAAAACATTTTGCTAAAATAAATCAAATAAGACCTAAATAAATGGAAGACATTCCATGCTCTTCTTTGCAGAAATGGGAAAGCCAATCATCAAATGTATACGGAAGGGTAAAGCTAAAGCCATCTTGAAAAAAAAGATTCAGGTTAGAAGACTCACATTTCCTGATCTTAAAGCTTATTACAAAGCCACAATAATCAAAACAGCATGGTCCTGGCACAAGGACAGCCATATAAACCAATGGAATCTACCTGAGAGCTCAGAAATCAATGCTCCTATTTATGACCAACTGATTTTTGACAAGGTGATAAAGATCACTCAGTTGGGAAAGAATAGTCTCTTCAACAAATGGTGCTGAGAAAACTGGATCTTCTTTTGCAAAAGTAAGAAGGAGAACCCCTCCTCAAGCCATATACAAAAATGAACTCAAAATCTATCAAACCCCAAATAGAAGGTTGAAACTATCAAACTCCTAGAAGAAAAAGCAGGGAAGCAACTTCAGAAGCTTGTGTTAGGTAATGTTTTCTGAGACTTTACACTCAAAGGAAAAGCAACAAAAGAAAAAAATACATAAATGTGACCTCATCAAAATTAAAAACCATCTCAGAGGACCATATCATGAAAGTAAAATAACCTACACAATGGGAAAAAATATTTGGAAACCATACAACTTCTAAAGGTTTAATATCCAGAATATATAGATAAATTCTTCAACTTAACAACAAAAATGCGAATAACCCAATTGTAAAATGGACAAAAAACCTGAACATATCTCTCTTGGAGATATACAAATGGTGAAAAAGCACATGAAAAGATGCTCAACATCATTAACCATCAGAGAAATGCAAATCAAAACCACAATGAGGGGGTGCATGAGTCTAGTTGTAGGAATGCTCACCTTCCATGCAGGAGACCCGGGTTTAATTTCCCAACCATGCACCCAAAAAAGAAAAAAAAAAACACAGTGAGGTGTTAGAATGGCTACTATTAAAAACCAGAAAATTACAAGTGTTAGAGAGGATGTGGAGAAATAGGAATATTCATTAATTGCTCGTAGGAATGTAAAAATGGTACACCCATTGTGGAAAACAGTTTGGTGGTTCCGCAGAAAGTCAAGTATAGAATTAGCATATGGCATGTCAATCCTACTACAATCCTACTACTAGGTATACACACCAAAGAACTGAAAGCAGAGACTCTATTTTCATACCAGTGTTCACAGTGGCAATATTCACAATTGCCCAAATATGGAAGCAACCCAAATGTCCATCAACTGATGAATGGATAAACAAAATGTATAAACAAAACATGCAATGGAATATTATTCAGCCACAAAAAGGAATAAAATTGATACATGCTACACCATGGATGAACACTGAAGACATGAGGCTGAGGGAAATAAGCCAAATACTGTATGATCCCACTGATTTGAAACAATTAGAATAAGAAAACTCATAAAGTCAGAGTCTAGAAGACAGGTTACCAAGGGATGGGGATGGGGAATGAGAAGTTAAGGCTTAAAATGTACAGGGTTCCTATTTGGAAAGACAGAAATGTTTTGGTGATAGATGGTATGATGATAGCAAGCATTGTGGATGCAATTAGCCACACTGAAATATGTTTCTGAATATGATTAAGGGGGGAGATGTTAGATTATATATATGGTAACAGAATAATTTTTTTTTAAAAATCCATGGAACTGCATTACACAGTGAACCCTAAGTTAAACCATAGATTTTAATTAATAGTACAATTATAAAAATATGCTATCGTTCATTGTTACAAATGTTCCACACCAAAGCAAGGTATTAGTGTTGGAGTAGTGTATGGGAATCCTGTATTTTTTTTTGGGGGGGGGTGAGGTGCATGATCCAAGAATCGAGCCCAGGTCTCCCACATGGAAGGCGAGCATTCTAACCACTGAACTACATGTGCACCCGGGAATCCTGTGTTTTATGCATGGTTGTTTGGTAAACCCACAACTTCTCTATTAAAGAAATTAAAAAAGGATATAGACAAGACATACTTCCTGCCTTCAAGGAATTTATCAAATTGTAGGGAAGTTAGAATAAGGTGACAAATATCTACAAAATAAAATAGAAGGCCCTAAGTTTTAAAGTGCCTCAAGGAAATGGAGAAAAATGTCCAGAGGCCTGTAAAAATCTCCAGCCAAGGAGACATCTCAGAAGGTTCTTGGAGGAGGTTAAATTTGAATTAGGCTTTAAAATGTCAAATCGAATTTAGACATATGGAGATGGAGGTATGAGTCTTCCATATAGGAACGAAAGTGCAAACCAAGTCACAGAAGGGGGGAACACGGGCTTCCTCATCAGATTAAGGGAGACAAGAGTGGGTACATAGTGAATGAAACTGAAGACAGGGAGACTGGCCTAAAACTGGAGGTAGAAGTCACCTTGAAACAGCCCACAGGGACAGATTAAA
This sequence comes from Myrmecophaga tridactyla, assembly GCA_004026745.1. Taxonomy (NCBI): domain Eukaryota; kingdom Metazoa; phylum Chordata; class Mammalia; order Pilosa; family Myrmecophagidae; genus Myrmecophaga; species Myrmecophaga tridactyla. Next base: position 31,824 of record PVIY010019421.1, on the reverse strand, counting down.
GATTTTATTCTGCTGGTTTATCCACAGTAGCAAAAGGTGGAAGCAACCAAAGTATTCATCATCCAATGAATGGATAGACAACATAATGGAATATTATTCAGCTGTTTAAAGGAATGAAGTTCTTGATATATGCTACAATGTGAATAAACCTAGAAAACATTTTGCTAAGTAAATAAGCCAGCCACAAAAAGACAAATATTGCATGATTCACATATAAAATATTTAGAATAAGCAAATTCATAGAGACAAAGTAGATTAGAGGCTGCAGAGGGAGAGGAAGGGATGGGGGATTATTGCCTGTTACTGTTTTGGGTGATAAAAACATTCTAGAAATAGATAGTGGTGATTGTTGTACAGCATTGCAAATGTAATCAATACCACCGAAATATATACTTAAAAGTGGTTAGCATTGTTTACCACAGTTTGCCAAACCCCAACCAAACTATTCCTGTCATCCCTAAAGAACACCTGAGATTCTACAAAGTTCCCTGCACAATGATTACTTTCCAGAAACCTACAACCTCTAGATGGGTTCCTAGGAGGTTTCAGATAAGTCCTGAAACCCAGAGCGGCCAGCCTCTGCAGAACATCAACTAGTTCCAATCCCCTATCCTGTATTATTCACAGCCCTTTCCAAAAAAAAAAAGTTAGAATGGGCATAGTTCAAATACCCCTAAAAATTGGGAGAAAGATCAAAGGAGAAGAGGAGTTATAACAGAAAAGATAGGACTTAACAAATGAGTGTGGCTGCTGAATCTTTTTATTGATATTTCTTTTAGTCTCCAGTGTCTTAAGAGCAGCTAGAAGGGAATACCTAAAATTGTGGAACTGTAACCCATACCAAACTCTGAAATCTATTTTATAACTACTTGTTATAATGTGCTTTGAAATTTATTGGTTTTTTGTATATATGTCGTATTTCACCATAAAAAATGTAATCATTGGCTGCTTATCCAAAAGAAAATAATAAATCTACTACATATTGACATAATCATATTTTCATGAAAAAATCTGTTTTCCAAAATAAAAAATGGTTTATTGAGGGAAAAAAGTGGTTAGCATAGCAAAATCTACCACAAGAACATTTTTAAAAATAAAAGCATTAGAAAACTAGGAAAGAAGAGTCAAGAGTCTCAAACGGACTGTTGAACTCAAGGAGAAATTAGCACAGCAATAATTCCAAAATCAAGAAGCTGCTGCCATTGCTGGTCTTTAAAACCCTGGAGGTTGGTGAACAGACCCTGGAATGTCGAGCCTACATCTCAGCTGCCTCCTAGCGTCCACATCTCCAATGCCTTACCTCTCAACAGTCACAGTTGCAAAGAGATTGCATGCAAGGGCAGCAAAGTGATGGGATTTATCTTGCATATGGAACCCTGGCTGTAAGAAAGATTGGGAACTGTCATTTTGGGCTTTCTAGTCTCTCCAGGTGGAAGGAAGGAGAGATGGAGACTGAGGAAGCCAAACCTTGGATTCTACCACAAGGTAGATAAAGATAAAGGAGCTATACAGTCTTCAACATGAGCCTCGACCTTCTGGGGGCTCAGTATCCCCATCTCTAAAATGGCACAGCTAAACTATGTGATCTGTAAGAGGCTCTCCAACCCAGCTAATTTGGAAGTCTCTGAAAGACATCCTAGCCCTGACCCAGGATTGAACAATTTTCTTTCTGGGAGTATTATCTTCCCGGCCTACAGACCAGCTCCATGCGTTTGATACAATCATTAAACACCTGGCAAGAAGTGCTATCCCAATACACTTTAACAATTCATATTCCAATCCAATAACTTCAAGTTTCATAAACAAGTGCTTATTAGAATACAGTCATTTCCTCTGAGCAAGCAGACCTTTTAGAAGGGGAATTGCAATGATCATCTTTAAGATACAGGCACAAGTAATATAACCATCCCTCCTCTCACCTTGTTTTATGCTTCGCTTTTATGCTGTCTTTGATGGAAGACTTTTAGCCAGCAGCAATTCAATGCAGCCATCTCTCCTACTCTGGACTCTTCCCTTCTCTTGACATATCCACCCCATCTCTTCATCAAAAGTCATCTGTCACGGTTTGCCAAATCCCAACCAAAACCATTCCTATTAAGCCTAAAGAATACCTAGGGCACTGAGATTCTACAAAAATTTCATATACTAAGATTACTTTCCAGAAAACCTACAACCTCCAAATGGGTGCCTAGGTCAGGTAAGTCCTGAAACCCAGAGGGCCCAGCCTTTCCAAGAACATCAACTAGTTCCATCCCCCATCCCATATTATCAATAACTTTCTAATATAAAAAGTTAGAAATGTCAGAGTCCAAATGTCCTTAAAGATTGGGAGAAGGATCAAAGGAGAAGAAAAGATAGGATTTAACAAATGTGTATGATTGCTGAATCATTATATTGATATTTTTCTGTCTCCAGTGTCTTGGAACAGCTAGAAGGAAAAATCTGAAATTGTGGAACTGTAATGCATACCAAACTAAATCTGTTCTATCACTACTTGTTACAATGTACTTTGAAATTTATTTTTTTTGTATATATGCTATATTTCATAATATGTTTTTAAAAAGTCATCTGCCCTGGGTCCTCAGGGAACTTACAGATTTGCTAGGTGTCTTATTATTTATTAATCTCTGACCTACTAATATTGCATGTGAAGTTAGAGGCAATTTGGTGGAGAGAAGAGCAGCAGACAGTCAGGGATCGATGAGGCTTTAAGCAGTTATGGCCCCTTTCTGGGGATCTAAATCCCTAAAATGAAAGGATTGGGTTACATCAGGGATTCTTAATTGATGGTACATGCACAGATTTCAGGGAGTCTCAGAACAGCCCTAAATTAGAAGCAATAAATTTTGTGTGGAAAGGGGACATTCATGCCCCCAATCTTTACTTGGGGAATAATTTGGTGCTGGACACTGACTCCACGTTATGCTCGAAGCAGAGGAAGTGATCTCCCTAAGGGAATCAATGCTTTCTACTCCCTGGTTCAGGGATGAGCATGTGCCTAAATCATTCCAATCAGATCAAATCTTATGGCCTTTCCTGGGAATGCTGAGGCAAAGACATTCTTTCTTGCTGGATATGACAAGAATGAAGTCCTAGAAGCTTTCTTCCACCAGCCATCTTAGGACTCATGGAGGACCCAGCTTTAGGAAAAGCTGACGTTGTAGGAAACAGAGCAGAGAGACAGAAGAAATGAGAGCCTTAGAATTGTTGAAGTGCTTGATCATGCTTTACCTAATACCCCCGAAGTTTTAAGTCGCATGAGTCAATACACTTCCTCTATTGTTTAAGCTGCTTTGAGTAGGGATTTTTGTACTTTGAAACTAATTTAAATGACAATATGATACATGTATGTGAAGTGTTCTAAGGACCATTTCCTTAGATCTGGTTTACAGCAGATCCTCAAAGGGATCTGTGACCCACAGAAAAATTTAAAATCTTTAAACTAGGAAAATCTCTGAAGTCCCTTGCAGCATTAGCATTCTGTAATCTTGAAATCCTAAATTGCTGGTATAACTGATAATGTATAACCCTTGCCATTGTAAAAACAGCTTTATTTTTAAGTAGAGTTGGATTTTTCCATTACAAAACAAAATGTGTAAACTACAGAAAAACCACGAAACGAAAAGACAAGCACTGTTAATGCTTTGGAAATTTCCTCCCCAAATTTTCATTTTCCTATATGCATAATCTTAGGGAAGTTTTTATGGCTGAGTTCATACAACATGTACAATTTTGCATATCAGACTTTTTTCACTTGGCATTATAACAATGCCACGTAATTCCCACAGCACTACAAACCCTTCATAAACAGCCTTTTTAAATGGTTTCTTAACACTCCATTGAGTGGAAATTCTGTAATGTACCAATCCCTTAATGTTGGGCAAAATAAGGTCATTTCCAGGTTTTGTTTTTGTTTGCTGGCTGGCTTGGCTTTCTGCCTTCCAGAAAGGCAAGGAATCTTGGGCTCCAAATGTAATCCTCATTTAAACTTGGTATTTTGGTATCTATGCACTGATCTAATGTCCCCTACCAGACTGAAAGCTTCTTAAAACCTAGTGCAGCATCACTTTTGTATCCTCCAAAATTAAGCATCATCTCTTGTATATAATAGGTGATAAGTGGTTATGGAATAGATAATAAATTCTGGCGTTACTCTAATGTGATCCAATAAATTAAACAAGATCAAAAAAAAAGAAAAAAAAAAAGTCTTCCCAGTCATTGAGCTAGGGATTGTGGTTTCCTGTGGACAGATGAACTAGGAAATCCCAATGATTTAATCTTTTCTCTCCTGACTTGAGAGTCAGGATCAAAATGGCACTGATTTTGATGGAGCCCAGCAGTCCAAACAGCAACCTTTAGCCTGGGTCCAAGAGGCCTCAGTTGGGGAGCACATTATTGAACTGTCTTCCTTACATCCCCACCACCTCGGCCTTCGGTTTTGACATGGGAGTTCTGAAAACGACATATATCCTTATAATGTATTATCTCTTCTTTTCAAGCTAATCCTAGTACTTCCTGGTGTAGCTACGGTGGTGAGCATGAGACTGATCATTTCTATCTGTGAATTTTTTTCCTTCTGCTTGGCTAAGGCAGGGGAGAACTTCAGGGTGGCTAGAAATGATACTGCCAGGATGCAGAGCGGAGGAGGCAGAGAAGGAAAGGCTGACAGGGAGGAAGGACCAGCGAGATCAACACAGGATAGTCAGATTCTGTACTCCAAAGGGCTTTCATATCTCTCAGAACCATCCTGAGGAAAAGGCTACCTACTGACTGACACTTTGGGAAACTATATGGGCACATGGCATATCCATCCTCATAATGAGGGTAAAATAATATTCTCCAGGTCCTCACCTGACTCAAAGAAAGAGGCATTTACCAACAACTTAAAAAAACCAATAGTTTCCTAAGTCTATCCCAATTTCTCTCCATCTCAACCCAACAAAACCACCCATATTCACATGCCCGGGAAGGGAAAAGAGGGGGCCTCAACAGGAGAACTGAGGCAAATTACTCAGAGCAGCTTTTGTCCTTTTCTCTGCCATGTCCACTCCCATCTTTTCCAAATGTGCCCTTAGCACATTTGGAAAAAATTCTGTGATTTTTTCCACTCATAGAATCTTGGCTTTCCTTGATCGTGCCACTTGTGACCACACCCCCAACACACACCCTTCAGTACACCCACATCTCCAGTGTCACAAAGTCAGTAGTCAAGCACCCAGGATTTCACAACAATTTGGGAGGTTCTCACTTGGTGTGTCTATTCATAAATAAGAAAATGAATATTCTATAGAGAGCAACCTATAGAGAGAGAGATGCTGCAATGTGGACTCAGAATGTCCCTTCACCCCACCGATGCCCTCGAATAACTATCCAAGCAGAGGACTCTGACATGTAAGTGGAGGTTTCCTACTGTCAGTTCCAGGAACTCCAAAAATACATCATCCTTGACACCACAAAATACCAACATTTACTGAGCACTTACTAAGTACCAAACATTGTGCTAACTACATCGATTTTTTTGTTAATCTTCAGATTCACCCTATGAAGTAAGGACTATTATTAGCCCCATCTAACAGGTGAGGAAATTGAAGCTTTAGAAAATGAAGTAGCTCACCCAAGACGTAGTGACAAACCCAAGATTTGAGCCCAGTTCTCTCTGACTCCAAAGTCCACCCAGGTTTAAGTTCTTCTACACTTTGCTTTCAAGCTAAATTGTGTGGTTTTGGGCAAGTAACCATCCTTCTCTACGCCTCACTATCCTTATCTGTAAAAAGAAGAGTTACTCTAGGTTTCTAAGGGCCCTTCCTGCTCTGAGTCCTCAGCTCTGAGAGTCTGTTCATCAAAGTGGCCAGCTGACCTGCTTTTAATATCCACTGCAGAAATACAGACTCCCAGCTCAACCCCAGTTCCGAAAAGCAGTCGGACGTCTTGCAGTGCTTATACACAGTTCAAATAAACAGGACTTCACATACCTTTCCAGAATTCTGATTTCCGGCTTTGACAGCCTCATTGAAAGCAGGCACCATTTCCACCTGCGTTTATGCTCCCAGGAGAACTGCCCTACAGGGAAAGACCAGCTCCACCTGTAACACATACCTTTACAGCAGTCAGGGGAAACTTGCATTTCTAATTTCTTTCTTAACAGCAGTGTGCTTCTGGGACTAAGAGAGAATAGGTTCATAATGTCTTTCACTTGGCTTAAATGAATATTTCATATTCCAGTTCCAGAAAGCAGGGTAATGGAAGGGCCTCACTTCCTGGAATTCCTCCCGTGCTTTACCAGCAGGATAACTCCATTTTCCAACTATGCCATGTTGTAATGGGGCTCCAGACAACATGACTTGATAAAAACAGGCAAGGAAAAGGGGTGGGAAATGGTGCAAAGACTATGGTCAGTAAAGGAACTGGTGGAAAGATAAACACAATGCTAAGAGCAAGCTGGAGCCAAAATGTTCACAAATTCATAAAACGCTCCACACTGAGCCACCCCTCCAAATGTGACTGCTTTATTTATGTGGAGGAGAGGGAAAAGGAATCACATTTATTGGATGCTACCAGTTTCAAGCACATTTTCTCTTTTTAATCTTCTCAGCAGCTATGGGAAGCAGCTGTGCTATAGTCCCACTTTGCAGATGCAAAACACTACAGCTCAGCTGGTAAATGAGATTTGGAACCAGGTGTGTCTGATTCCAAAGCCTCTTTGCAATCAACTGAGTAATCTGAGGATCACAAAGCACAAAACAGTCACCTCTCCCTTTCTAGAGTTTACATTTCTATTGGCATCACAGGGGCCAATTTTAAAGATCATATGTTCTTTGTTTTGTTTGTATGGGGTAGGAGAAAATACTTCATTCTGATGCAGGCAATAACAATTTTAAGACTATCTTAGATTCAGAGTCTTATATACAATAAAGTTCTTGGGGAAAGAGTACAAGCAATCTGACTTAGGGCAGCGGAGGAAAGCTTTCCCAAGGGAATAAAGCCACCCTCCACTCCTTGGTTCTCCTGCCTGTTGCTCACCTCCCTCTTGCTCCTGCTGCAATGTCAGAATCATGGGTAATTGATGTCTGCTGTCTCTCGGGGCTCCGAGAACTTTCTCCCCCAGGCTGTACCCCACACTCACTCCCAGCAGAGCACAGAAATCACAGACTCCAGATTCAAGTGCCAGCTCTTCAAGACTACATCAGATCCTGCTTCTGTAAGTGGAGGATGATAATACCTACTTCAGATCCATCCTGAACCCCACTACTTCTCCCTCCCTCCACCCCATGGCCTTATCCAAGCTTAATCCACTGCAAGAACCTAACTCATCTCTCTTCTTCCACTCCTGCCCCCCTCATAGCCACTTCAGACACCCAGCAGGCAGAGTGCTCTTTGAAAATTGCAAATTAAATCATGTTAACTGTCTTACTCAAAACTCCCTAGGGTATCTTATCATTCTTTAATCAAAAAAATTCTTTCCCATTTCCAGCCCTCCCCTGCCTGCTTCTCCTGTACTAACCGTCTTGAACTCTCCACACCAACCACATGAGCCTTCTTCTATTTCCTGGTATCCGTGCACTAGCTGCTCCTCTGGCTGGCAGGCTTTTCTCTGGAGTTTCCCACGCTACCTCCCTCACTTCATTCAGGTTTCTACTCAAATGCCCTTTTCCCAAAGAAGCTTTCTGTGCCAGTTTGAAAGTATTATGTACCCCAGAGAAGCCATGTTTTAATTCTGATCCAATCTTGTGGGAGCAGCCATTTCTTTTCATCCTAATTCAATACTGTAGGATAGAAACTTCTGATTAGATCATCTCCACAGAGATGCGGCACTCCCAACTGTGGGTGTGAACTTTTGATTGGATGGAAGATGTGACTCCACCCATCTCGAGTGGGTCTTAACTATTTTACTGGAATCCTTTAAAAGAGGAAACATTTTAGAGAAATGACAGAGCCAACAGAAACCTCAGAGCAGAGCTGATACAGATGCCAACACTTGGAGAATAGCTGCACGGATATTTGGAAATGCTTGGAGCCCAGCTGACATTGCCATGATATGTTAAGCAAGCCAGAGCCTGGGGAGAGCCAAGGGAAGCCAAGAGATGAAATCCAGCCCCAGAGAAGCAAAATGAGGAACCCTCACAGGAACAGAAGCTGAAAGCAATGGAGCCGAGGGACCAGCAGATGCCAGCCACATGACTTCCTAGCTGACAGAAGTGTTCCTGACCCATTGGTCTTCCTTAAATTAAGTCCTCTTTCCCTGGATGCCTTAGTTTGGACAATTTTATAGGCTTATTAAAATTGTTTATTAATTTCCCCTTTATAAAAGCTGTTCCATTTCTGGTATATTGCATTCCAAAAACTAATACACTTACTGTGACCTCACCACATAAAAATCACCTTCCCTTTCAAACTCTAGATGCTTACTTGCCTCATTTTTCTTCGTAACAGTTATGACTACCTCAAGTTGTATGTGTTGTTATCAGTCTTTTCCACTAAAATATAAACTCTGTGAGATCAGAAGTCTTGTCTATCTTTTTCACCCAACACCTGTCATACAGTACATGCTTAATAAATATTAGTGGAATGATTGAATGAATGAGATCATGTAAGTCATGGCAGAGACTACTGGCTGTTCCCTATGGCAGCTTGACATTATATACCCTAGAAAAACATGTTCTTGGTCTTAATCCATTCCTGTGGATGTGAACCCATTGCAAATGGGAACTTTGATGAGGTTACTTCAGTTAAGGTATGGAGTAACTGAATCAGGATGAGTCTTAATCCTATTTTTGGAGACTTTATAGAGAAGTCTCCAGAGAGAGAAGCCACGGGGAGCAGCCAGATGCTGGAAGCCAACAGAACCCAGAAAAGAAAGAAGACACCACCACGTGCATTGACTTGCCATACAAAAAGCCAAGCAATCCGCAGATTGCTGGCCAGACAGAAGATACAACCCCAGGAGGACTCAAGACTTCTAGGCTCTAGAAGAGCCAATAAATTCCTGTTGGTTAAGCCAACCCATTCATCTCTAAAGTCACAAAGCTAGAAACTGGGAGAGTTTGTCTCAACATCAGGATTTCTAGGTCCAGCTGCAGACCTCCTCCACAAGGGAGAGTAAAGGAAGAACCTTCGGCTACTCCACAAACACACCACTAAGCAACCCCAAGCTGGAAAATGAGTGCTCCTGAGTTTTCCAGGGAACCTTCTAATGTTTAATCCCACACAGCTGCTCATAACACTCAGTTGTAGAAGCCTGCCTCTTCCATAACACCAAGGGGATAGATGATTGATCCAACAGACAACAGCTCAATACAGACCCTCTGTAGTTTATTCTCATTTTGTAACAATTAATTTGCTCAGGGAACAAGTGTGTTCAGTGGTTATATTACCATGCAAAGTAAATTAAACATTTATGCATCCTTTATCTCTTCATTGCTAGATGGATAATTCCTGTTAGTGTCTGGAGAAGATATTTTCATTGATGTTGTTCATCTGTTCCACTTGACTCCAGATTACACTTGAGAAATAAGAACTAATGCACTATAGTGTTTTTATATGAGTATGATTAAAGAGGGCCAAATATTAAAGACAAAGTATCTAGCCTGATATTTTAGTACAGCATAAACTCAGTGCAATATGACATAAAGAATCAGGCGTAAACATAGTAGGAGCTCATTAAGGGGTCTTTTTGGAAGACCCTATCCCGATTTCTTGAGTCCCTATTTAGTCTGCAGCACTGCGCTAGAGATGGCAAAAAGGTTTCCTCTAATGTATAAGCTCTGTGTAATCACTGTGTTGTGAAAGATCCTGAGGCCTAAATATAAACAGAACAGTCATAGCTTGACGTGAATTCTATTGTCATTACCTGTTTGCCTGTCCTACACCGGCTCTTCCACCTTACCCACATCACGCTTATCTCAGATCAGGTACCTGCACTGTCTTATGAAGCCTCATGTTGAGTTAAGTTCTAACCACCCATATGACCTGCATGACTTTGGCAAAGGCACCTAACCTCACTGAGCCTGTTTTCTCATCTCAAAAAAAGAGGACAATACCACCTACCTCATAGGATTGTGTGTGAATTGAATGAGATAATATGCACAAAGCATGAGTACAGTGCCTGGTAGCACCAAAGGTTCAATAAATGGGCTTTTGATATATGTCCCACAATGCCTGGCACTGTTAATCACATGGTACACTTTCAATAAATACTGATTAGTGGTTATATCAGGATCATGAGAGCAAGTGATCTTTTAGTTGTTTCTTACAGCATTTTCTTTCTTTGATACTGAGCATGTATTAAGTATCAAGTGTTCGGTGTATATTAACTCATTTAATCTTCCTACAGCCCAATCAATCTGCTGGGAGTTGGGGAGCGGGAGGATATACCCAGGCAGTCTGGCCCTGGCACCTACTCTCTTGACCACTGTTCTCACTGCTTCTGACAAGGAGCAGCTGTCACTTCTTTAGGAATTAGAAAAAGATAAATATTTTTAAAGTACATATGTGTTGAATGACTGTCAGTTCACATCTGAATCTGTAAGAGCCTCCATATTGAGAGATATCATTCTTCTCCCTCTTCTTTTAAAATAGACGAAAATTTCTATTGAGAGCGAAGTATGAGTGAGGTACTGGGAAAGAGGCTATGGAAAATACAATGCCCTCCCTCAGGGACTTGTAAAGGTAGAAGGTGAATTGTCATTGCTAACAGCTAATATTCATTCTATGCTTTCCATGTGCCCACTCACTGGCCTAAAAGCTTTATCTAACAAATCAATGAGATAGGTACAATTAATATCCCCATTGTACAAACGAGGAAACAAAAGCCATCAGATGTTAATAACTTGCTCGGGGTTGTAAGAAGGAAACAGGCTAGGTACCACCAGGGGGCCTCAGCCAAAAATTCCTGTCATCTCTTCCCATGAGAAAAGCAGGGCTTCTGATAGGTGCTTGAAATGTTCCTGGAAAAGATTATACAAATTTTTTCATACATTTCTATCACTAAATTTCAATGCATTTACCAGACACTGAACTTTACATGCAGACACTTCCAGAGTCAGTGAAATTTAAAGAATTCTATCCACCGGGCTTATGGACCTCTCTTTACATCTTCCTCATCAGCACCTCTTTTCCCTCCTCCAACATTTGGAGATGAGTCTGAGATGGAAGGGAAACTGCTGTCTCTCTGCTCTCGCTTGCTAATTCTCCATTTCAAGATGTTCTATTATACCTGATTTATGACCTGACAGGCTCATTCTAGCCCACAACCTTGAGCTTGTAAAATGCACAGGGGAAAATTTACTAACGAATGTGTTCATTTTAATGCACTATAGGGAATGTTTTAAGTGAAAAAGACTCACGAAGCAGGGACATATCAAACAGCCAATTATGAATAACAATCGTCTGATGGCCGAGTGTAGTAGATCTTCCAGCTCATTCGGTTTTCATCTAATTAAATCTCTCATTTCCACAGGCAGCATGCCGTAAGAGCTTGTGTTTGCCTTTGTCGGCAGGAAATAATCAATAGGGGAAATGTGGATGCATTCCATCATTTATTAGCAGCTCAATTGGAAGTTGTTTTATTTTAATAACATCCTTGCCTTCATTCTGTTCAGGATAAATTGACAGCTTTAATGAATAATGAACGACAGAAAACTGGTTTATATTATCCCAGTAAGAGTAAAGAAATCAAAGAATGAAAGGAAGCTCAGAGAGAAATTGGAAAATACTTTAAAACTGCATTTTCTTTGTTACCAAAAAAAAAGGAGAAACTAACGAAAGTTACCCTCCATTCACTCTAAAAGATCATCAAATCTGTTTGACTTCAGATAGATTTACTTTCCAAGAAAATGACAATAAACTCCCTCCTTCTGAAGCTTTCCACCTACTTTTATTTGCAGCTCATATTTAGTTATTCTTAATTTTCACTAGAAGCTGCAACATGAATTAGAATGGGGAGAACCAGGTGTAAAATGACATTTGTTCACCAGAAGCGAACCCAAATGCCCAAACGTTCACATCCTCAAACAGTGGGCACCCTGAAATCACTGAGCTTCAAACTGACCTCTGGGTCAAAAGCCCTCTCTTCTGAAATCCCAGCCATTATGTCCGACCATTGATTTGACAGCTCCCCACAAACATCTATCTCTCAGGCATCTCAAATTTCACATCTAAAAGTCTGAATGTTCTAATCCCCAGGTATAGTCCTCTGCTCCTTCCCACCTCAGCATATGGTATATCCATTCACCCAGCTCAAGCCAGAGACCAGGGAACCTGCCCTGACACTGCCACCACTCCGGACCACACCTTGTCTATCCATTCTACTACCTAAATGAATGCCCAGACCACTGCCTGCCATCTCCCTGGTCCAAGTGAGGAATAGCTCCTGTCTTGGAATTCTGAATTGGCCTCCTTCCTCGAATCCTTGCACCCATTCAGGCCCCACCCACTATAGGCCATTCTCCATCAGCAACTAGACATAACTAGATCCTGTCACTCACCTGCTTCAACACTTCCCATTGTACTTACAATGAAATCTGGACTCTGTTCCAGGGTTTACCCCTCCCTGAATCAGTCCAAGTCTCCACCTTTACGCTGTGCCACATTTTCCTCAATCTGTGATTCTGCACATCTCCATACTCTCCGTACTGTCTTAGTTCCCCAAACTTACTAGGTTCCATCCTCATTCAGAGAGAGCCTGGAACATTCTCCCCTCATCCTTTGCCTGGCCAAGTCCTCCTTCCCCTTTACTTCAGGCCTCAATACAAACAGCACTTCCTCAAAGACTGTTTTCACTGTCACATTGCAAAAGGATTGCCTCTGCTATCCTTTCAAGTGCTCTCTTTTACTCCACGGTACTTTTCATCGTTCTATATTTGTATATTCCATACTACCCATGGTCGATATTCTTGATCAAAATTCCCCAGCATCTGGTTTAGTATTGGGCACATAGCAGGTACTCCAAAAACTTTAGTTGGATAACTAAATAAAGGAGTACATACTCTTTTAGGTCGCCCAAACAATAAGAAACAGAAAACCTCAGCCTTAAACACAGACGGCTTCTACTTTTACTTTCTTAGAGTACCCAGACAGCCCTCTCTACAGTTATCTGAAACCTGCTCCATGTACGCAATTCCACGTACCTTCTCATAACCACTTGGTATTGGACATATACATTCAAAGGCCTCACTTTTCCTGAGATGGGGATAAGAGTGATGCTTCTCAAAGACAAGGTAATTGCTTGAGTTGTTTCCTGCAATGATATAAATCCACTGACAAGTGCCCACAGCTGTTCCAGTTCCTTGGTTTTCAGTGGCATTCTGCCTTTGGTGATAGTGAACAAATTCCTTGAAACAACATGAGACCAGCAAGATAGATGGAATATAAAATTAGGTCTGTGGTTGCCAAGCACCCTGGAGCATTCCAGATTCCTTACCTCAGCAGTAATGATAAAGCTGCCGGCTCCCTCACAGCTCTTCCTCCTTCTGCAAGCCTCTTCCCCTAGGTAACGCTCCACCAAACAGTAACTTGAGTAATAACCAATGCTACAGCGATTATCATTGTTATTACAGGCTCTATTTATTTTTCTTTTAATTAGTAATTATTTTAAATTACATGGCTGAAGAGCTTCTACAATGGGTATTTCTTGACAGTCAGTGGCTAAATCTCCATCAAGGCAGAAATATGGGCTACTTTGAGTTCGGCCGTTGGAAGCTGTAGTGATGAACACCTCTCACCACCATATGGTGTAGTCTAAGCCTAGAGTCTTTTCACAACAATAGTTTCATTTCTATTACCATTAAAGAGAAATATGGAAAAGCTATTTTCTCCCTAGACAGAGCTCCCACGCTGGCAGGCTTCTGGGTATCTGTGAGGAGGAAACTAAACAATTCCTGCCACACAGATTGGTGCTAATTCCTATCTGCATCCCCCTCAAGGATGCTCCAGTCTACAGCTAATATTTAATTGTCCATAGAAAATATAGGTTGATACCCAACAAATCTGGTTAACAAGTCAGAGGTAAATCTCAAACCTGCAAGACCAGGTGGGCAGTGTATTTGCATGAAGCAGTCACGGAGACACTCTTTCCGGCATTTTAAATATTTAGGAATAGTCGTATGTCTACAAATAAATATGCTTCTCTTCAAATGGTAAATTCCAACTAAAGAATAAGAAGTGCTCCCATAATAATGATTAAATGTCAAGAGGACATAGGGGCCAGCATGAAGTGGTTCTCATTGGCCAAATCCTTGGAAATTTGAATAATAAACTGTACCCGTTTGAAAGTATTATGTACCCTCGAAAAGCTATGTCTTAATCTTGATCCAATCTTCTGGGAGCAGCCATTTATTTAAATCCTGATTCAATACTGTAGGATGGAAACTTTTGATTAAATTATCCCCACAGAGATGTAATATGCCCAAGTCTGGGTGTGGCCTATTGATTAGATGGAGATATGACTCCATCCATTCAAGGTGGGTCTTGATTAGTTTACTGAAGTCCTTTAAAAGAGGAAATATTTTGGAAAGAGTCAGAAATGACAGAAGCTTCAGAGCCGACAGAGCCCTGAGCGCTGACACAGATGCTAATACTTGGAGAACAGAGACATGGATGTTTGGAGATGCTTGGAGCCCAGCAGATGTTGCCATAAGATCTTAAGCAAGCCAGAACCTGAAGAGAGCCAAGGGAAACCAACAGATGGAAGCCAGCTCTGGAGAAGCAAAGTGAGGAATCCCAGAAGAACAGAGGCTGAAAGCAAAGGATCCCAGGAGCAAGGAACCAGCAGATGCCAGCCACATGACTACGCAGCTGACAGAGGTGTTCCAAATGCATTTGCGTTTCCTGAATTAAGTTATCTTTCTAAGGATGCCTTAGTTTGGACATTTTCATAGGCTTAGAACTGTAAGCTTGTAATTTACAAAATTCCCTTTATAAAAGCCATTCCTTTCTGGTATATTGCATTCTGGCAGCATTTAAGAAACTAAAACATGAATAATGATATTTATTAAATAATTAATGATAAATAAATTGATAGTAATGGATTATAATCCATTAAATAAAATGGGCACCTATGAATCCATAATGATGGAAATGAATAAATGAATGAGGAAAAGAGAAAGTTCTTTACGGTAGAAAAACAACAAACAGCTGCAGAAGGCATGATGATATTAGAAAATCACCATCAGGCAAACATCATATTAACAATTAATTCAGTCAAGAAACATCAATCAATGTTAAAAACAGTTGGTAAAAGGTTGATGAGGAAAGGGATATTTGCATAGTCTCAAAGTATCTCCTCACAGAATATTTATTTCATACAAAGAGAGTGAAAAGTAACTTGACAGTGAAGGCACGTGGCAGATACCAGCATAAGTGATCAAAGTGAACTTCACCGTAATGGGACAGACATCACATGCCACCCAATGGCATGCAACAACAACAAAACATAGCATGAGCAATATCCTAGCCAGAATGCATAACCATAACAGAACAAGACAAAATTGAGGGATAGGCTACAAAATGGTCTATGACCTTGAACAGTGTGCAGTTCATGAAAGTCAGGGAAAGGCTGAGGAGCTGCTCCAGGTTGGGAAAAACTAGACAGACATGACAGCTTGCTGCGATGCGTGATCCTGGATCAGATGCATCAAGTGTGTTACTGGAACAATTAACAAAACTATAATGGGATCTCTAGATGGATACGTGGGAGTTCTTGTCACTTGTCTATGAATTTGAAACTGATTCAAAATACAATATATATATATATATTTCAAAATACTATATATATATATTTCAAAATACTACATATATATATATATGTATATACGTATATATTAAACAACTTTTGTTTTGTTTTGTTTTGTTTTTTCGCATGGGCAGGCACCGGGGATTGAACCCTGGTCTCTGGCATGGCAGATGAGAACTCTGCCTGCTGAGCCATGGTGGTCCACCCTTAAAATACAATATATTTTTAATAGATGCTTTCTTCCATTTTCCCTTAAAATAGCCTTTTTTTTTCACTTCTGATAGTGATATGCTTATAGGAAATAGGTCTGTTTTTCCATTCTTATAAGAAAATTAGTGTAAGTACAATGAAGAATGGCACCTGACACTTAGCTTCAGCATTAGAGATGGCAGGGAGTGGTATTATGGATAAGAATGGGTGCAATAGAGAGCTACAATTTTTCACCATAAGCCTGTTAGTGCTATTTGATTTTTATAACTATGTATATTGATTACTTTCATAAAAATAAAAGTCAGTTTTAAAAATAAGCAAAGATTGAGAGTTCAGACTTTGGAATCAAACCTCGGTTCATATTCTGGATCTGTCACTTACTAGCTGTGGAACCTTAGGCAATTTATTTAATTTGTTTGAATTTCAGTTTTCTTATCTGTAGAATGGAGACAATATTCAAGCCTACCATTTAGGATGATTATGAGGAGGGAGATAATACTTTAACACTGTGCCTGGCACATAGTATCAGCAAGACTACAAATGCCCCAAAACATGAAATAACATGCCATATGTGCTGAGAGTACTAAAGCTAGTTTGGTATGGTTAGAGTATGTGGTGATGAGTGACAACACTAGAATGGAAAGCCAGTCTTTGTATGCCAAGATGAGGCAGTTGAACTATGTTCTGATGCCTGTAGAAGGCCATTGGTGGGTTTTAAGTAGTGAAGCAAAGTGTTAGAGAAGAAGGTAGTAGAGAAGATAGCAAAAACTAGGCTAAGGTTTTTAGGGATACAGATGCCTGTACATTTCAGTTACTCGTGGGCGTTCTCCCCTCCATTAACACAGAAAATTAACACCATTGGCTTAAGGGAGAACAGATCCTTAAGGGGAATGGCACATTTAATGCTCTCACTTTGCATCCAACTCCTTATCAAAACAGAAAACTCAGATGTAAAGAAGTAACTAGTGGCCTAATACAGTTAAGGTAGGCTTAAGCATAAACTCAAATGATTGCTCTCTCCTTATCTCTCACTTTAATCTCTGGATGAAATAGAATTCAAGGTGGATTCTCTTGAATTTGGGGACCTAAACAAGGTCTCCCACTGTGTTCTCCATCTGCCCTCTGCCCTGTACCAGGCTTTCCTTGAACCCCTAACACCTGTGATGAGCAGGACTGGGTCAGAAGACAGTTCGTGCATGCAGCGACTGTACACCCAAAGACGGCCTGTGTCAGAACCTCATCTCATTTCAACATTCTAATGTGGTTATATTTTCACCACCATCCACTTAATGTCTTTCTGAACAGCTCCTCTCCTCTTTGTCTATAAGGCTTAAGGTTTTATGTGAAAACTCAAGGTAATGGAACTAGCTCAAGCATACATTTTTCCAGGGTAAGCTGCATTCTTGACCTGATTCTGCTCACAGTCCTCAAGGTGAGATTTATTTTAAATTGCACTGTATTTTTAAACATTATATTGGTAATATATACCTCTCCTAGAAAAATATCAACAATTCAGAAAACACAAAAAGCAAACTTAAAAGTCACTTATGAATATCACCTAGACATAATAATGCTTAAAATATCAGTAATATATTCTTCTGGTCTTTTTTTTTTTTCCAGTTTTATTTCTACACATATTATTCACCGTTTTAAAGTTGGGCTTATGTTATTTTTAACATTTTTAAACTTGCCTTTTTTTAAAGTTTTTTTTATTATATAATATAACATATACAAAGCAAAGAAAGAAAAAAGCAATAGTTTCAAAGCACTCTTCAACAAGTAGTTACAGGACAGATCCCAGAGTTTGTCATGGGCTACCATTCTATCATCTCAGATTTTTCCTCCTAGCTGCTCCAGAATATAGGAGGCTAGAAGGAATAAATATTTTTTTATCATCACAATAAACTTTTTTCTCTTTTTTGTGAAAAATAACATATATACAAAAAAGCAATAAATTTCAAAGCACAGTACAATTAGTTGTAGAATAGATTTCAGAGTTTAGCATGGGTTACAATTCCACAATTTTAGGTTTTTACTTCTAGCTGCTCTAAGATACTGGAGACTAAGAGAAATATCAATTTAATGATTAAGCAATCATATTCGTTTGTTAAATACTGCTTTCTCTGTATAACTCCACCATCATTTTTGATCTTTCTATCCCACTCTTTAGGGGTATTTGGGTTATGCCCATTCTGATTTTTTCATATTGGAATGAGCTGTCAATAATATGGGGTACAGAGATGGAACTAGCTGATGTTTTGGAGGGCTGGCCCCTCTAGGTTTCAGGCCTTATCTGGTCCAGGGACCCATCTGGAGGTTGTAGGTTTCTGGAAAGTTATCTGAGTTAAACTTGCCTTTTTAACAATAGCTATTACCCCCTGGCAGAAACTATTCTTAACACTTGTGCTGGTTTGAAAGGATGTATGTACCCTACAAAAGCCATGTTTTAATCTAATCCCATTTTGTAAAGGCACCCGTTTCTTCTAATCCCTATTCAGTATTGTATGTTTGAAACTGTTATTAGATCATCTCCCTGGGGGTGTGATATAATCAAGAGTGGTTGTTAAACTGGATTAGCTGGAGGTATGTCTCCACCCATTTGGGTGGGTCTTGATTAGTTTCTGAAGTCCTATAAAAGAGGAAACACTTTGGAGAATGAGAGATTCTGAGAGAGCAGAACAACGCAACCACGAGAAGCAGAGGCTACCAGCCAGCAACCTTTGGAGATGAAGAAGGAAAATTCTCCCGGGGAGCTTTGTGAAGGGAAGCCAGGAGGGAAAGCTAGCAGATGATGCCATGTTTGCCAGATGCCTTTCCAGATGAGAGAGAAGCCCTGACTATGTTCGCCATGTGCTTCTCACTTGAGAGAGAAAAACCCTGAACATCATCGGCCTTCTTGAACAAGGTATCATTCCCTGGATGCCTTAGATTGGACATTTCTATAGACTTGTCTTAAATGGGATATTTTCTTGGCCTTAGAACTGTAAACTAGCAACTTATTAAATTCCCCTTTTGAAAAGCCATTCTGTTTTTTGGTATATTGCATTCCAGCAGCTAGCAAACTAGAACGGCACTTCACATGTATTATGTTATTAATAAACTATAGTGAAATATCACAATGTCATTCAAAATTATTCAGAAACATACAGTACTGCTATCAGCTTCAAAGGCTACATAGTAATTTTCCATTGTATGCATCAGACCCACAGTATCTATGTGTAGTTTATTGCCTGCATAAACTTGGCATGGGGCAAGGTCCCCCTGGAATTAGAGGAGCTTCTTTTCTAAATCATACAAAGGTGTGAAAAATTGGGCTAATTACATAATCTAGCCAGTTCCCTATTAATGGAAAGGTTTCAGTTATTTTCAATTATCGCTATTATAAACAAATTTGTGCATATCTTATTACATCAAAGAATGCACAGTTTCTGAGGCTCTGGTTAATGCTACTAAATTGTTCTTGAAAAGGTGGTATTATAAGGTTCTCCTACCAAATACTGAAGTGTTCTCTGTTCTCTATGACTTCCTAATACTAGATATTTTCATTCTTTTTAATCCTGGATAATTTGATTGTGATAACTGGAAGTTTTTGATGTGCAAGTATTTGATTATTAGAGAGAATGAGGATTTTTTCCATCCTTATTAATAATATGTATTTCTTCCCTTGTGAATTGCCTCTCTGTGCTTCTTACCAGCTTTGTCTATTGGAATATTGGTTTTACTGATTTTAAGGGCTCTTTGTATTTTAAGACTATTAATGCTTTATCTGCCCTATGTTTTGAAAATATTTCCCCAATTGTATATTGCATTTCAAAGTTTTCTTTTGACATTTAAAAATTTGCATATGGTTTTAAATTGGGGAACTGTCAAGTCTATAGCTCTTTTCCTTTACGGTTTCTGCCTTTGCTTTGTTGTTTAAAAATGCTCTCCCCAGCTCAAGGTCAGATAAATTTCATCTGTATTTGTTCATTTTTAATTAAATATCTCATATCTGCATTCTAGTTTCCTTTAAACTATCCTCGGTAAGGTTCAGAGTCTGTTCAATTCTGCTAAACCATGTGGCTGCTTTGCTGGTAGAGCCTTGGATTAGGAACGGAGAACTGAAACTAGGAAACGGGAGAAACTGGTTTTCACTGAAAGACCTTCTCCTCTTTGTGGAGCCCAATTTTAACTCTTATTTTACTCTTGTAACATTTGGCACATATACAAAAGGCATAATGCACCTGTGAGCAATATCCATAAAACACACACCCTTGTAACCGCTACCCAAATTAAAGAGAGAGAAAGAGGAAGAGCGCTGCCATTGCCTGCGAGTCCTCCAGTGGACCCTTTCTCAAGTACACACTCCTTCTACCACTCAGGAACCACTAGCCTAAATTCATCACTTCCTTGTTTTGCCTTATGCTTTTTCCCCAATGTACTTATCACCTATTTTTTCTGCGTATTTCTAAGTTTTTTATAGTTTTGTCATGCATATCTATAATATTTATCTGGAATTATTATTGTAGGATGTGCCAGTTTGAAAGGATTATGTACCCTAGAAAAGCCATGTTTTAATCCTAACCCATTTTATGGAGGCAGTCATTTCTTTTAATCCCTATTCAGCATTGTAGGTTAGAAGCTTGATTAGATTATCTCCACGGAGATGTGGTGTGCCCAATTGTAGGTATTAACCTTTGATTAGAGAAAGATGTGACTCCACCCATTCCGGGTGGGTCTTGATTAGTTTACTACAATCCTTTAGAAGAGAAAACATTATGGAAAAAGCTTCAGAGCCATGAGAACTAGGAAAGCCCACGCAGCCAGCGACCTTTGGAGATAAAGTAGGAAAGCGCCCCTGGTGGACCTTCATGAAACAAGAAGTCTGGAGAGAAAGCTAGCCGATATCCCATGTTCACCATGTGCCTTTCCAGTTGAAAGAGAAACCGTGAACTTCATCAGCCTTCTTGAACCAAGATATCTTTCTCTGGATACCTTAGATTGGACATTTCTATAGCCTTGCTTTAATTTGGACATTCTCATGGCTTTACAACCGTAAACTTGCAACTTAATAAGTTCCCTTTTTTAAAAGCAATTCTGTTTCTGGTATATCACATTCTGGCAGCTTGCAAACTAGAACATAGGATATGAGGAATTTTTCCCAAAATGGTTTACCAGTTATTTCAGCACTTAATGGCACAATACTTTCTTCTCAAGCCAATTTTTTAAATTCAGGTTTCTTGAAATGTAATCCATACACATTAAAATTCAACTTTTTTAAGAGTACAGTTCTGTGAATTTTGACAAATACTTATAGTCATGTGGTCACCATTATCACCAAGACACAAAGAATATTTCCATCACCCCCCAAAATTCTCTTGTCCCCTTTTGTAGTCAATTCTCCATATGCACACTCAGTCCCTGGCAACCACTGATCTGTTTTCTGCCCGTAAAAATTTGCCTTTTCCTTAATATCACCATAACAGAATTATATGGTAGATAGCCTTTTGAGTCTGGTTTCTGTCACTTAGAATAGTGCTTTTGAAATTCATCCATGTTTCTGAATGTGATTCTTTCTTTTAATTGCTGAGTATTATTCCTTTGTATAAATATACAATTTGTTTATCCATTCATCAGTTGAAGCACATTTGTGTTGTGTCCACTTTGGGGAGATTATGAATAAAGCTGCTATAAATATTTGTATATATGTATTCATATGTACATCTGTTCTCATTTCTCTTGGGCAAATACCTAGGAGTGCAACAGTTGGATGATAGGGCAAGTGCATATTTAACTTTATAAGAAACTGTGAAGCTGTATTCCAAATGTCTGTATTCCCATCAGCAATGTCATGAGAGTGCCCATTCTTCCGCTTTCTCAACAGCATTTGATATCAGTTCTTTTATTTTAGGTATTCTAACAGGTTTGTAGAGGTATCTCCTTATAGTTTTAATTTGTATTTCCCTTTAATGATGTTGAACATATTTTCATGCCCTTATTTGCCACTAATCTCTTCTTTGGTGATCTGTCTGAATCTTTTGCCCATGTTCTATTTGTGTTGGTTGGTTGGTTTCTTATCACTGAGTTATGATCATTCTTTATATCTTTTGAAAACTAGTCCTTTACGAGATCTGTATTTTGTAAGTATCTTCTCCCAGTCTGTGACTTTTCATTCTCTTAACAGTGCCCTTCAAAGACAACACGTTTTAAATTTTGATGGAGTCCATTTTTTTCTTTTTTGGTCCATGCTTTTTGTGTCCTATCAAAGAAATCTTTATAATAACTAAAAGTTATTTTAGTTATTATAACTGAAAGTCATAAACACTTTCTCCTATATTTTCATCTATAAGTTTTAAATTTAAGTATTCGATCCATTTTGAGTTAAGTTCTGTATTGGGTGAGAGGTATGGCTCAATGTTCTTTTTGAGGGGGTGGGTAGGGCGCACATATGGATGTTGAATTGCTCCAGCACTATGTGTTTTAAAAACTATTCTTTCTCTTTTTAATTGCCTTGGCACTTTTCTCAAAAATCAATTGACTAGTGAAACCTAATATAATTAATAATGTAAGTATGATATTGTTTCATCAATCTTAACAAAGGTACCATGCATATGCAAAATGTTAATAGGGAAAACTGGGTGGGGAATGCCATTTATGGTTATTCTGTACAAACTGCATTTTTCTATTAACCTACAACTGCTCTAATAAAAAATTCAATTGACTACATATGTGTGGATCTATTTCTAGTTAAAATTCTGTTCCACTGAATGATGTTTCATCTGTCCTTTCACCAATACCACACTGTTTTAATTTCTGTAGCACTAGAGTACGTCTTCAAATTAGGTAGTTGATTCTTCCAATTTCACTCTTTTTCAAAATTGTTTTGGCTATTAAATGTACTTTATTTTTCACATAATTTTAGTCAACTTGACATTTTCTACTAAATAAAAAAAAATCCTACTGGAATTTTAATTTGCATTCCACCAAATAATTAATTTTGGGAGAACTGGCATCTTAACACTATTGAGTCTCCAGTCCACAAATACAATTTATCTCTTCATTTATTTAGGTCTATTTGATTTCTTTTATCAATGCTTTGTAGTATTCAGCATATAAATCTTGGGCTTATTTTGACACATTTATCTCTGTTTTGGTACTACTGTAAATGTTGCTGCTTTTAATTGTTCACTTGCTAGGGATTTTTGCATGTTATTTATTCTATCCTATAGCCATGTTAAACTCACTAATTAGATCTAGAGAGCTAGTAGCCTGTTTGTAGATTGTGGGGGAGGGGAATGGATTTTCTTCATTAATTATGTCATCTGTGAATAAAGACAATTTTATTCCTTCCTTTACAATCTGTATGCCTTTTATTTTTTTTCTTTACGTATCAAACTAACTAGACATTTAATACAACATTTAAGGTGAATGGTGACAGTAGACATCCTTGCCCTGTTCCTGATTTTAGGGGTTATATTCAATCTTTCACCATTAAGTATGATGTTAGCTATAGGTTTTTCATAGATACCTTCTTATCAGGTTGAGGAAGTTCTAGTTCCCTAAAAGGTTTTTTTTAATCATAAATGGATATTCGATTTTATCAAGTGCTTTTTATGTACCTATTGAGCAATGCATCTTTGTCTGTGCCTGGGGTGGTATATGTTGCCACCCATCTCTCCAGAGCTACAGCTTTTGGATTGGTAGGGGAAAAAAAGTCCAGGGAAGTGGGCAGGGCTTTGTGGCTCCCCCTTCCCCACCACCCTACTCTACATCCACTTAGAGTCTGACCCTTGGGGGGTATACTGTCCTATCCCCAGTAGCGTAAAGCTTTTGCTTCAGTGTGTGTTACTTTGTGCTTGCTCCCTTAAAACATTGATTGCCCCCTGCCTTTTTGTACCACTGAGGTAGATGAGAGAAAAACAGTCCCAGAGTCTCCTGCCCTGCCCCCAGTATTTCTTGTGAGGACCCTGTGGAAGACTGTGAGAAACAGTTTGCAGCTGAGTGCAAATTCCCCTCTTGACCCTGATTATTTCAGATAACACATTAACCCACACTTGAATTTGGACAGCATATCCAAATTTTAGGTGATTTCTTTTTACCAGCTTGAATAGCAGAGAGACCAGGCCCTCTGCTTCCTGTGCTCTGCCACAGATAAGATAGTTTGTGTATCCTATCTCTTCTTTGAGAAGCTTGTCTCTCTTTTGAATTCATTACTTGATTGCTTCACCACCTCATCTTTCTGATTGAACTCAACATAAAGTAATGATTTTGTACTCTGTCATATTCTCATTGTTAGGGCAGGAAAAATGTGTTTTGCAGTTTTCTATCTCCTGAGCAAAAGCGGAAGCTCATTTATTTGTTTTTCTTTTTTTTTTTTTTAACATGGGCAGGCACGGGGAATCGAAACCGGGTCCTCCAGCATGGCAGGCAAGCATTCTTACCTGCTGAGCCACCGTGGCCCACCCGGAAACTTATTTAAATTCCATCTTTAA
This sequence comes from Myrmecophaga tridactyla, assembly GCA_004026745.1. NCBI lineage: Eukaryota > Metazoa > Chordata > Mammalia > Pilosa > Myrmecophagidae > Myrmecophaga > Myrmecophaga tridactyla. Next base: position 7,416 of record PVIY010019421.1, on the reverse strand, counting down.
CCTAAACCAAGTGATATACTAAGTGAGTATATCTGAGCCTGTTTGGGGGCTACTTTTGTTCTTAAACAAGGATCATGCTGCTTTCATATTAAGTTCTTTTTTTCTAGCAGTGGAAGTCACCCTTCAATCTTCCAAAAATTCTTGGCTACTTTCAAACTTTATTAAGCCTCCAGGTGATCTTAGAATTATATTGAAATTTTTATTAAAATTAAAAGCCTGAATTATTGAGTCATACCATCCAGAAATGTGTAAATAGGATGCCCTATTATTTATTCAAGTGTTCCTTCAAGTCCCTGATAAACTTTTACATTTTTATTTATATAGGTCCTGTATATCTTTTTTATGTTAAATTTATTCCTAGATAGTTTACATTTTACTCACTATTATTAATGCCTTTTAAAATTGTATTTTCTAACTGATAATTGTTGATTTAAACAGTAATCATTGATTTTTTATATACTGATTTTGTAACCAACTGCCTTATTGAATTCTCATTAATTCTAATAGTTTTTTCATTGATTTTCTTGGGTTCCTAAGTGAGCAATTATACTTATATGCAAGTAATAATTTGCCTCCTTCTTTCCAAAGATTTTTCTCTTATTTCATGTTATCTTACTGTTTTGACTAACTTTTGGAAAATATCGAATGATCACAGATAGTAGGCATATTATCTAGTTCTTTACTTTAGTAGGAAACACCAAAACTTCACAATTAAGTATAATCATGCAGATATAATAAATGAATTCATTCAACAGCCAATTCAATCTCCTTTAAGCTTGTAGTTGAGAGAGAAAAAAGAGCAGCACCTGATGTTCGGAAGCTGGCCAGACACTCACAGTTAGGCCATGATATTTTATGTCCTGTTGGACATAAACAATCTCTCAGAATACCAACATCAGGCAAGGTTACTCTATGTTGTAGGTTGAATTGTGACCCCCCAAAAGAGACATTGAAATAAAAATAAGATAAATAAAAAATTAAAATTAAACAACTAAAACTAAAAAATAAAAATTAAAAAAAAATTTTTTAAAGATACATTGAAGTCTTAGCCCCGGGCACCTGTGAATGTGACCTAATTGGGAAATAGGGTCTTTACGGATGTCATCAAGTTAAGATGAGGTCATGCTGGATTAAGGCGGACGGACCCTAAATCCACTGACTGGGGTCCTTATAAGGCCATATGAAAACACAGAAACACAGAGAAGCATAGAGGGAGAAAGTCATGTGACCATGGAGGCAGGGATTGGAGTGATGTGTCTATAGGATTGCCAGCAATCACCAAAGGCTAGGAGAGAGGCATGGAAGACTCTCCCTCAGAGCTTCCAGAAGGAGCCAACCTTGCTAGCACTCTGATTTCAGACTTTCTGGCCTCCAGAACAGTGAGAGAATAAAATTCTATTTTTTTTAAGCCACCCAGTTTGTAGTTCTTTGTTATGGAAGCCTTAGGAAACTAATACACTCTGCGACCAAAACACAGTGACACAAGGCAAGGCCACTTCATAATTCTGTCTATGTAAAAACAAAAACAAAGTCACTTTGACACATACAAAATACCAAATATCCTCCTTAGCCTGACTAAAATTAGTGACTGCTAATTCTTTACTCAATTTGCCTTTTCTTCACTCTAGTTTGTCTTCCCTGTAGATAAAAATGAGATAGCCATATACTTGGCTACTTTCATCCTTTTATTAAGTTTCCCAGGTGACTTTAGAATTAATAGGGTCTTTGCAGAAGTCTTCAAGTTAAGATGAGGTCATACTGGATTAGCATGGACCCTAAATCCAATGACTGGGGTCCTTATATCCTCCTTTCTGACAGTATTCAATTTAGAGTGAACCCCTCCTTCCTTAAACCCTTTCACAAATCACCCAACCAAAGCATAAATCCTATAATAGGTTCTACTTAATACCCTCTCACTATGACAACCCATGGTTCCCCATGATTGTGTTCTTCCTTGCTGTAACAAGTAATAAAACCAATTCATCCAGCTATGGTTGTGTTCCTGATAATCTTTGAGTGGAGGCCATTGACTTGCATTCAAGGCTGGAAAACTACAAAGCACATTTCTAGATTGCCTTACAGTTGAGGTTCAGGCAGGTGAAACTTTCTGCCACTCAATTACACCCAAGCAAGATTCAGATATGGAAGAGAACAATGTGAGGAGCTAGTTACAGATTGAGAGATTAAACATTCTGGCAAGCACAGTGCACGCACATCTGCCCCTTTTGGAGCAGCTATGGTGGAATTCTGGTAAAAGTCTATAGCTTCACAGGTTGTGTTTCTGGTGGGACAGTACTGTTGTGGGGGAGAAAGTTTTTCTGGCTTTCCTTAGTACATTGTGCCTGGCTATGTAGCTTAAAAATCTAGTTCTTGGGCCCTACCTTAGTTTGTCAGGGTAGCTATGACAAATAAAATACAATGGGTTGGCTTAAATAACAAGGATTTATAAAATCACAGTTTTGAAGCCCAGAAGTCCAAAATCAGTCTCAACAAGCCATGCTAGGTTATGTAAAATGTTTACATAGGGATATATGGTACTATATCTACAACTTGTCTCTAAGTCTAAAATTGGTTCAAAAACTCTTTTAAAAGAAACATAAAATAGGACTTCCAGAGTGTTTTAGTTTGTTAAAGCTGCTGAAATACAATATACCAGAAATGGAGCAACTTTTCAAAAGGGAATTCATTAAGTTGCAAGTAAAATGTCCAAATTAAGGCACCAAAAAGTTACCTTCACTCAAGAAAGACTAATGCCATCTGGAACACCTTTATCAGCTGGGAAGGCACTGTGGCTGGGAACTACACCTCTGTCGGCTGGGAAGGCACATGGCAATGTCTGCTAGATTTCTGTCCTGGCTTCTTATTTCAAAGGTCTTCCCAAGGGTGTTTTCCTTTTGCATCTCCAAAGATCTCTGGCTGTGTGGGCTCTGAAGCTTTTTCCAAAATGGTCTCTCTTAAAGGGGTCCAGTAAGCAACCCCACCTTGAATGGGTGGAGATACATCCTTATGGAAACCACATAATCAACAGGTCCCACTCACAAATGGGTGGGCCACATCTCCATGGAAACAACTTTTTTTTTTTTTAATTTGCATATGGGCAGGAGGCACCAGGGATCGAACTCCAGACCTCCAGCATGGCAGGTCGGAGCTCTGCCTGCTGAGCCACGGCAGCCGCCCTCCATGGAAACAACTTAATCAAAAAGATCCCACCCAGGAATATTGAACTAGGATTAAAGAACATGGCTGTTCTGGGGTACACAGCAGTTTCAGACTAGCACACAGGAGATGGCCAAGTAGAGTGGCTTGAGTTCACCCCTGCTCCATAGGAGATGGGGAAAGAATGACCAGGACTAAAAGTTCCAGAAGGGTGAGTGGTTATGCAGGGTCTTCAGTGAGTCTTGGGGAGGAGAGAGATGGGAGAATTGGGGTAGGGAGAGAAGGGTGGGTCAAAGTGGCAGTGATCCCGCCTGGGGCAGATGGTGACATGCAGAGAGATGAAGATTGGAGGAAACTGATCTTCATCTGCTCTAGCCTGCCTCAGCTGCTGGCTGAGGAAACGTCCCAGGGTAAGTCCATGGCCAGCGGCACCTAGAGTGAACTCAAAGGTGAGTCTGGCCATCCACTGCAAAGAGCCATGCCTCCAGGCACTGGGAGCGGACACCTGGTCAAGTGCCACAAGTAACAAGCCCATTGGACATTCTGCATGGCAGATTCACCAGGCACCAGTCAGCTACTCCTACCAGGCACTGCTGTCCGTTACACCATCCTGCATCAGGGCAAGATGCCCCACTGCTGTAGGCTGGGAGCAGCTGCCCAACCATGCATGCCATCTTCCAGCCTACCCCAGCAGTCTACAGAGTGGGCCTCAGTGGAAGAGGTGCCTCCAGACCACCACGTTTTGGTGGGAAGCGATAAGCGCAGGCTGGCAAACTCCCTATCTGCCTAGGTTTTTTTTTTTTCCTTTTTTATTTTCTTTTTGCTTTTTAAATTATATATTTCTCTATATATTTTTTATTAGTAGTAGCAGTATTTTACTTTTATTTATATATATTTATATTTTATTTATTTATTTATGTTATTATTACTATTTTTAAAAGATTTTCTCTCTCTTCTTTGGGCACCAGTCTTAGTTCATTCTGAATATATCTTGGAGTATCTCTTTCTGCTTTGGGGTCTGCTAATGTTGAAGTGTGTTTTTTTTTTTCTTTCACACTTATTATATTTTTATTTTATTTATTTATTTAGGGGTACATGGGCCAGGTATCGAGCCTGGGTCTTGGACATGGCGGGCGAGTGTTCTGCCGCTGTAATACCAATGCACTCCTGCCTAGCCTTTCAGAGACTCTCAGTAAAACTGTATCCCCTACATGAGATCCAGTTCATGATTCGGCAGGGAATAACTGACAAACCAAATGCAAAAGGAAATTTTCAATGCAAAGCAAAGTAAAGACAAACTTTAGATGAGTGAAGGAAACCAACTTGCAAAATAACCTTACTAAGATAAACAAATGCTGTGAACACAACAGAAAATCACAAAGCATGTGAAGATCCAAACAGAAATGGCCCAGCTAAATGACCGAATCAAAATTCTGGAGGAGACACAGTATACAGAACAACTACTCAAGAATATTTATGAAGAATAAGGGATATCAGGAAGACATTAGAAGAACATAAGGAACTCAAAAGATTAGATAGAAAAATTGAATTCTCACAGAGACGAAAGAAACAGAACGAATTAGAAATATAATAGAGACATACAATAGCAGATTTGAAGAAGCAGAAGGAAGAATAAGTGAGTTGGAAAACAGAACAACTGAATGAGAGCACACAATAGAACAAAAGGCAAGAAAGATGGAAAAAACAGAACTGGTTCTTAGGGAAATGATGGACAAGAAGCATGCAAATATAAGAATCATTGATGTCCCAGAAGGAGAAGAGAAGAGTAAAGGGCTGGGAAAGTTAGTTGAGAATATATGCAGGAAAACTTCCCAACAGTTATAAAAGACATAAATATACAAATCAAAGAAGCCCAATGAACTCCAAATAGAATAAATCCAAATAGGCCTTCCCCAAGTTACATACTAACCAGTCTGTCAAATGTTGAAGAAAAGCAGAAAATCCTGAAAGCAGCAAGAGAAAAACAATCTGCTACATACAAGGGAAACCACATAAAACTGAGTTCAGACTACTCAACTGGCACTATGGGGACAAGAAGGCAGTGGTACAATATAGTTAAGATCCTGGATGAGAAAAACTTCCAGGTAATAATTCCGTACCCAGTCAAATTAACCTTTGAAACTGAGGGAGAGATTAAAATTTTCACAGACAAACAAATGCTGATAGAATTTGTCAACAAGAGACGGGCCTTACAAGAAATACTAAAGTGGGTAGTTCAGTGGTTAGCATGCTCACCTTTCATGCGGTAGACCTAGGTTCAATTCCTAGACCATGCACTCAAAAAAAAAAGAAAGAAATACTAAAGGAAGTTCTGCTGGCTGAAAAAAAAGACAGGAGAGTAAGGTCTGAAGGAGGGCACAGAATTGAAGAGAACCAGGAAGGGTAACTTAAAAAAGAGAAAGAAGGAAAAGAATATATAAATCTGACAAATAAAATCCAAAGTATAACATGGTGGATTCAAGAAATGCCTTTACAGTAATAACTTCGAATGTTAATGGACTAAACTTGTCAATTAAAAGATACAGATGGGCAGAATGGGTTAAGAAATATAATCCAGCTATATGCTGCTTATAAGACACTCATGTTAGACACAAGGATACAAATAAATTGAAAGTGAAAGGATGGAAAAAGATCTTCCACACAAGCTGTAACAAAAGAAAGCAGGAGTAGCTATACTAATATGAGACGAAATAGATTTTAAACATTATAAGAGACAAAGAAGGACACTATATATTAATTAAAGGGGCAATTTACCAAAAAGAAATGACAATCATAAATGTTTATGCTCCCAATCAACAAGCTCCAAAGTGCATGAGACAAACATTGGCAAAACTTAAGGGAGCAATAGATGTTTCAACAATAATAATAGGAAACTTCAATACACACTCTCCTCTATAGATATAACAACCAGACAGAGGATCAACAAAGAAACAGAGACCTTAAACAGTTTGATGATTGAATTAGACCTATCAGATGTATATGGATTGCTATACCCCCAAATACCAGGATATACATTCTTCTATAGTGCTCATGGGACATTTTCCAGAATACAGCATATGCTGGGGCACAAAACAGTTCTTCATACATTTAAAAACATTGAAATTATTCAAAGCACTTTCTCTGAACACAATGGAATGAAGCTGACAAAAAATTTTTTTGCTTGTTTGTTTTGTTTTTGGGAAGTGGACTAGGAATCAAACCCGGGTGAAGCTGAAGACTAATAACCACCAAAGAATGAGAACTTTCACAAATATACGGAGATTAAATGCACACTCTTAAACAACCAGTGGGTCAAAGAAGAAGTTGCTAGAGAAATCAGTGGCTGTCTAGAGATGAATGAAAACAAGAATACAACATATCAGAAATTATGGGGTGTTGCAAAGGCTTTCTGAGAGGGAAATTTATTGCCCTAAATGCCTATATTAAAAAATAAGAAAGAGCAAAAACCGAGGACTTAACTACTCACCTGGAGGAACTAGAAAAAGAACAGCAAACTAACCCCAAAGCAAGCAGAAGAGGAGAAATAACAAAGATTAAAGCAGAGTTAAATGAATGGGAGAACAAAAGAATAATAGAAAGAATCAATAAAACCAAAAGTTGGTTCTTGGAGAAAATCAATAAAATTGATGGACCGCTGACAAAGAAAAAAAGAGAGAAAATGAAAATAAACAAAATCAGAAATGAGAAGGGGGTCATTACCACAGACCCTGAAGAAATTTTTTTTTAAATCATAAGAGGATACTATGAACAACTACACACCAAAAAACTAGACAACTTAGATGAAATGGACAAATTCCTGGAAACACATGAACAAGCTACACTGACTCAAGAAGAAATAGAAGATCTCAACAAACCAATCACAAGTAAAGAGATTCAATCAGTCATCAAAAATCTTCCTACGAAGAAAAGCTCAGGGCCAGATGGCTTCATAAGAGAGTTTTATCAAACATTCCAAAAAGAACTAAAACCAATCCTGCACAAATTTTTCCAAAAAACTAAGAAAAGAGGAACACTAATTCATTTTATGAAGTTAGGTGTTTTAGTTTGCTAGCTGCCGGAATGCAATATACCAGAAATGAAATGGCTTTTAACAAGGGGAATTTAATGAGTTGCTAGTTTACAGTTCTAAGGCCAAGAAAATGTCCCAATTAAAGCAAGTCTATAGAAGTGACCAATCAAAGGCATCCAGGAAAAGATACCTTGGTTCAAGAAGGCCGATGAAGTTCAGGGTTTCTCTCT